>JAENPR010002313.1:0-64130 GCA_018135685.1 Themeda triandra | reverse complement strand
GTCCTTCTTCCCGTTAGCTCTTCATGATCCTTGATGTTCGAGAAGCTCAAATAGACAACAAAGCTTGGAACCGATTAAGCGTTAGTGATAAAAACCTCCGTGCCTTGGTTGTCTAGAACTTTCCTAACTTAAAACTCATTATAACGGATCACAAGAAATATTTTTATCTTTTTTATTATTTAAGGAATGCGAGACGGAGAGATAAATATGCTGAGAAATTATTTTTGTGCCACCACAGTGAATGATTATCCACATGGGGCTTAACAATTTTCTGGATGCAAATGCAAAACATTTTTATTTTCTTTTCTAATGCGGAGATAAAAGAGTAAAGATGCAACTAAGATGCATGTAGGGAAATAAGTATGCTAGGGTAAAAATGCGATGCTGAAAAGTAATTGCTGATAAATACCAAGTTACCTCTGGCGCGGCGTTCGGTGGTTTTTAAGTCCTCCGAACGGGACTTGTCATATTCGCTCATTTTTCAACGGCGCATTGGCCGGTGCCTCGGATGATGTCGCCTCTTGTGTAGGAATTGATTCTGATTTTGCCTTTACCTTCCACACCTTCTTTGTTGGAGAGGATGACCTTGAGGAGGAAGCTTCTTGGACCACTTGTTTCTCTTCTGTTGGTAGCACCTCTTCAGGTTCTTCTATAATGTTCTTATCTTCAGGGTACCGATCTTCATATCTGGAAACTTCTCCCTCATAGTTAGCCCATCCATCTATAGTGATGTTCTTTTTGTTACGCGATGGGTCGCTGCCTTCTCCTTGCTGTTCTTCTTGGGCTCCTCGGTGATTATATAATTATTATTGAAGTAGCGGCGTACCTTCTCGGTGGGAAAGTGGAAATGGATCTCTCATGTCCCAATATAGATGATAGCTACGTGGTGTTCGGGAATGGTCTTCCTAGGATGATTGGAGGATCATAGTCATCTCCCATGTCAACGACTAGGAAGTCCAGAGGGACATAGTGGTCATCTATCGGATGAGGACATCCTTCACTTCTCCTTCGACGAAGCGGAATGTAAGTCTCGCCATCTGCAGCCGTGTGCATAGGTAGGCTCCAAAGGCATAGTGCCATATAGATACTCATAAGTTACCTTGGCCATGATGTTGACGCCGATCCTAGGTGTCACGGGCGACTTTATTGAAAGAGCTTCGTTGATGGAGCATTGAATGGTTGGGACACCTGGGTCATCCTTCTTGATCGACGGGGACCCGAGTAAGTGGTCATGCTCCTTATGGACTGCGGTGACCATCCTCACCGTCTCCGTCTTCTTATCTTTGTTCTTGCTCTTCTTAGCCGGATTCTTCTTCTTCTCACCGTTCTGCATTGATGAGGGTGTCTTTGAACCGTGCAGCACTCGTTCTTGAAGAAGAAGGTTTCTCTCTTGCCCTTGATATTGAAGATGATCTTGGCGGTGTTGGCATACATGATGGCTCCAGCGGTGTTCAAGAATGGTCGTCCCAAAATGACAGGGGGACCTTTCATCACCGCTCGTATCTACTACCACGAAGTCTGCGGAACATACGAGTTGCCCACTCGTACACATATATCTTCAAGTATTCCCAAAGGAACACGGAGTGACTGATCTGCAAGCTGTAAGTACATAGTTGTCTATGCTAAGGGGCATCTGAATAGCTTCTCATATATCACTCTTGGCATGATGTTAATGCTTGCTCCGAAGTCACAGATTGCCTCATTAAAGTTAGTACTTCCAATGGAGATCGGAATGACTGGTCTCCCTGGATCGCCCTTCTTGATTGGCAGAGTTGAGTCTATCCATGACCCCTTTGATGGATCACTCCGGCTCTCTTCTACATTGAATATATCAACAAGATTTGCAGTTTCGAGCTCTTCGGGTTGTCCTGCCAGTTTACCTTGACCAGTGGAAGGAGCAAGGTTAACAAGCTGTTGTACCTGCGACTCAAGTATCTTGTTGAAACTGAGCTGACTCTTGATGGCATTGGAAAAGCCATCCATCCTGTTGCTGAGTGTTTCTAGGACCTTGTCATTTGATGTCAGCTTCTTGGACAGATTGTCCATCATCTTGCCTTGATTCAGCACTAACTCTCTCAAAGGCGGCTGGTTGTAATTATTGTAAGAGCTGTTACCTTGATAGTTGCCTGAATAATTGCCTGAGTAGTTAGGCCTCTGCTGTTGATTCCAACCTTGATTCTGCTGAGGACGGTAGTAATTGTTGTTGTTGTTATTGAGGTAGTTCACGTCCCCCTTCAGCTCTGGGCAGCTAGCACCTGTGTGCCCAGTCTCTCCACACTCTTCACATGTCATGTGAGCATCATGTATATGCATGACTTCTTTCTTCTCTGGGGCTCTCTCATCGAGCCTCTTCATTAGCAGATCCATTTTGGCAGACAAAGATGTCTACCTCTTTCAAATGGTGCATTCCTCCACCTCTCTTGCGGTCTCGAGTTCTTTCTTCACTCCAACCTTGGTTGGATGCCATCTTCTCCACAAGAGCTGTGGCCTGAGGAATAGTGAGTGATAAGAATGCACCTCCAGCAGCAGCATCCATCGTCTCACGTGTGCTGTTGCTAAGCCCATGGTAGAATGTCTGCATAAGCAGCCAATTCTCCATGCCATGATGAGGACACTCGAGGATGTAATCTTGAAAGCGCTCCCAAGCTTCTGGGACAGTCTCATCATGATGTTGCTGAAAACTTGATATCTTCCCACGAAGAGCATTTGTCTTGCCCATGGGGAAGAACTTCGCCAAGAAATTGGTGGAACATAGTGCCCACGTAGTATTCTTCTCCTTATTGGCGTAGAAACCACCGCTCGCTCTCCCCAAGAGTGAGAATGGGAAAAGGCGAAGTAGTATAGCATCTCTGGGGACATCCTTGATAGTGAACGTGCTACAAATCTCCAGAAAGTGTTGGAGATGAGCACTAGCATCTTCATGGGCCTTCCCACAGAACTGGCTTGCTTGCACCATGTTGATTAGCGCAGGCTTGAGCTCAAAAGCTCCTTCGATGTCCGCAGCTGGTCCAGTACGAATGTTGTCCGTAGTGGGAGCTGAGAACTCGCGGAGTGACTTGTTCGCCATGGCTTCAAACGCTGGTGTCAAGTCTCGCACGAAAGGTTGACTTTCTGCTTCTGACAAACTTCCAAGTTGAGTTGATGATGATGATGATTGATTGGTCTTCTTCAACCTGCTTCTGGCCTTCCTGAATAAAGCTTCTGGATCGTCAATATAATTATCAGGAAGAATTGTCTTTTTCATACATTACCCCGCATAAGATATAAAAATAGACGAAAGACAAGGGTAAGGTCTGTATGAGTAGAGAATGGTGACAACTGCTTTCAATCTCATTATGTAGTGCAATGCTGCTCATTATCCATTGGCTTTCAACCTTCCCGCAACGGCGCCAAAAATGCTTGTTGATGTCTATTAAGTGCAACTCAAATAAAGAAGGTTCATAGCGCCCTGAGAATATATCATCGTAGCATTTTAACCGGGAGTAATCCAGGTATCGTTATTTATATTTTTACCACTTTGGGAAGGGAATGCCTTTGGATAATGAGTGATGAGCAATGCACATGCGATAATGGAGAGCTTAACCTTGTCTCAGATCGATCATCTCATACGGGTAAGTGTCACATAAAATATAGGAATGAATGATAAATGACATAAGATAAATGAGAGCATATAGCCACATAAAATAATAATAATAAGCCATCTCAACTTAGTACTCTAAGCTTATAACACTAGCATGGACTAGGACGATCTAGGGTATAATCCTATGTTATTCTAACTACAAAGTCAAAGCATACAATGATTAGTGCAAGAACATCTAGCAATCATGGCGGGAAAAGGTTACATCTATGCATAGTGATATTACCGAGAGAAGACAAGAGACATAGCAATGACTTCAATGTAATAGGTTTGTTCTGCTAGATCTACCAACGGGGATGGAATACAAAGGACTCAACGGAACATCACTTCCGCGATCTACCACACGACCGGCCAATAGGGTGCAATCGCAGATAAATACGGCCTAGGCACCACGCCTACACAATATTTACCACTCTCCCATCGATCTAATGAGCGAGCGCTATACGATCCTATGCATAAACATAATTCTAGTCCAACTATGCTAAACATATAATCAAAGTAAACTAAGAACAATATAATTGAGAACATAATCAAATAGAGCAAAGTCAAGTCTCGATATAATAGAATAGAATAAAGTACTACTCATAGTATCACGAACAATGATGAATATTACAAGAATGTAGAGGGAATTACCAAGAACTCCGACAGATCCGGACTCCAAGCTAGGCTTGATTCCCTCTAGATCTATTCCTATGTAGCTATGCTACTAAACTATGGAGCTCTAATTGAGATGGTGGCTCTGGCTTCTCTGAATTCCGATGAGAGAATGAACTCTTGAATGAATTAGGAATTAGGTTTCACCCAGGGGCCAGGGGCTCTGAATATATAGCCCCCTAGGATTAACCGCAGCCCTCTGGATCAAACCGACCTAAATGGACGATAATTATTCATCCTCAAAGCGGTGGAGGCAGGATCCACGAGACTCCACCCGATTGGTGGAGGTGGGGAGTCGGCCGACTCCCCACGGGTCGGCCGACCGCCCACCCCGCTGTGGGGGCCCCATCTTCCAGGGTTTGCCTTCTCGGTCTTCTAGATTATACAATTTTACCCGTTCGGTCTTTATCTCTATGTAATCATGACATGTGGGCCTCCTTTGGTTCTCTTTTCCGATAACCCCTCGCGAAATAGACAATCACCAAAACTCGTGGAATTACGTCGGTGTAACCCCTATATCTAACAGTGAACTCATATTAGTCCTTTCTCTTTGCTGTGTTGACGGTATAAAATTGATACTTAACGACCGTCAACAAACTCCCCAAGCTTACCTTTTGCTCGTCCCCGAGCAAAGATAGACTCATGGATCAGAGTTGCTACAATGCTTTCGTACACATGCGTTCAAACAAGAACTCTCCTCCGATTAGAGTGAACTATTCTGACTCAAAACTCACTCATATTACCTTTCACCATGGGGCTTGTAACCGTCACTTGGGTCTTTGAGAGTTGAAAGATAGAACAAGTCAAGCGCCATGTTTCTCGCTCTTTTGATCAACTATTATCCCGGAGTTTTTGCAAGGTTTTTGAAATAAAACTCGTAGTTCCTTGTATGAACCTTTCAAGTCTCTCATTTGTAGTATTTCTGGATCCTCTCCAAGGCATGAGTAGTGTATGCCTTCTCTCTTCTCTCAAAATATGTGGTATTTTGGAACTAAGGCATAGTGGAAAAGTGCCTTCTCTCTCTTCTCTCCCTACTTTCTAATAGGCTTATGTGGAGCTCATAGGTGAGGAGACACTCAAACTCACTTGCATATATTGCACATGCTTAAGACATGGATCCAATAGGAACTAAAATAATAATAAAGTCATATGTGTATGTGAATGATGGAAATGGAATGGATGATAAGATGATGATAGGATGATGATGATAAGGAAATGATTATGAGGGGTACTCAACCGGTGAACATCTACTTCTACACTTGCTCCTTAGGGGATAACATGACTCCCTTTATTCGGAACTTTGAAACTTCTTGAACTCTTCAAAAACTTCTTGGAACTTCTTGAATGGAAGGACTTGGCTACTAAGGAAATGATTATGAGGGGTACTCAACTCGTGAACATCTACTTTAGGATATGCAGAACCGGGCTGTGCGGTAGCATAGTCGTGTGTGCAAATATGGCAGTTCAAGAGCCGTGAGCCATGGTTAAGGGCCATTCGGGTTCTCGCGGTAATAAATGCTGTGGTGGAGAGGCACGCCTTAACCATGGTGCATGGGCGTGCTTGACTTGGTGCGAGGAGCCGTAGGACGATAGGAACCGGCCGTGCGGCAGAAAGTCGTGTGTGCAAATAGGCGCTGGAGCCGTGGAGCCGAGGTTAAGGGCCGTTCATGCTCTCGAGCGATGACAAATGCTATGGTAGAGAGGCCAGAGGTGTCAAAATGCCTTAACCATGGCGTACGGGCTTGCTTGACTCGGTCTTTGAGAGCCATAGGGCGCGTTGGAACCGACCATGCGGCAGATGGTTGTGTGTGCAAATGTGGCGGTTTTGCCGTGGAGCCATGGTTAAGGGCCCTTCGTGCTCTTGGGTGATGGAAAACTCTATGGTGGAGAGGTGAGAGGCATCAAAATGGCTTAACCATGGCGTACGGGTGTGCTTGAACCGTGTCGAGTGCCGTTGGATGCACAGATCCGGCCGTGCGCCGGCAGACAAATGTGTGTGCAATTATGGATGTTCGAGTCGTGGAGCTATAGTTAAGGGCCGTTCGGGCTCTCGGGTGATGACAAACATTGTGGTGGTGGGGCCGGAGGTGTCAAAATGCCTTAACCATGGCATACGGTCGTGCTTGACCTAGTGTCGAGAGTCAGTAGGACACGTAGGAACCGGGCCGTGCGGTAGCATAGTCGTGTGTGCAAATATGGCGCTTCTAGAGCAGGTGGAGCCATGGTTAAGGGCCATTCGGGTTCTTGGGCGGCAACAAATGCTGTGGTCGAGAGGCCAGGCGGTGTCAAAACGCCTTAACCATAGTGCATGGGCATGCTTGACTTGGTGCGAGAAGCCGTAGGATGCGCAGAACCGGCCGTGCGGGCAAAGAAAGTTGTGTGTGCAAATATGGCGCTTCTAGAGCCGTGGAGCCGAGGTTAAGTGCCGTTCGTGCTCTCGAGTGACAAAGAAACGCTATGGTAGAGAGGCCGAGGTGTCAAAATGCCTTAACCATGGCGTACGTGCATGCTTGACTCGAGCCGGAGCCATAAAATGCGTTGGAACCGACCGTGCGGCAAAGCATGGTCGAGTGTGCAAATATGGCGCTTTGGAGCCGTGGAGGCATGGTTAAGGGCCCTTCGGGCTCTCATGTGATGGAAAACTCTATGGTGGAGAGGTGAGAGGCATCAAAATGGCTTAACCATGGCGTACGTGCGTGCTTGACCCGGTGCTGAGAGCCATAGGATGCACAGGATCCGACCGTGCGGCAAAGACAAGCACGGTCGTGTGTGCAATTATGGATGTTCTAGAGTCGTGGAGCAGTAGTTAAGGGCCGTTCGTGCTCTCGGGTGATGACAAACATTGTGGTGGTGAGGCCAGAGGCATCAAAACGCCTTAATCATGGCATACGGTCATGCTTGACCTAGTGTCAAGAGTCAGAGGACACGCACGAACCGGGTCTGCGGTAGCATATTCGTGTGTGCAAATATGGCGTTCTAGAGCCGTGGAGCCATGGTTAAGGGCCATTCGGTTCTCAGCGGCAACAAATGATGTGGTGGAGAGGCTAGAGGTGTCAAAATGCCTTAACCATGGCGTCCGGGCATGCTTGACTCGGTGCCGAGCCATAGGTTGCGTTGGAACCGACCGTGCGGCAGCATGGTTGTGTGTGCAAATATGGCGTTCGGAGCCGTGGAGCCAAGGTTAAGGGCCGTTCGGGCTCTTGAGCGATGGCAAATGCTATGGTAGAGAGGCCAGAGGTGTCAAAATGCCTTAACCATGGCGTACGGGCATGCTTGACTCGCCGAGAGCCATAGGATGCGTTGGAACCGACCGTGCGGCAAAGATGGTCGTGTGTGCAAATATGGCGCTTTTGCAGCGGTGGAGCCGTGGTTAAGGGCCCTTCAGGCTCTCGGGTGATGAAAACTCTATGGTGGAGAGGTGAGAGGCATCAAAATGGCTTAACCATGGCGTACGGGAGTGCTTGACCCGGTGCCGAGAGCCGTAGGATGCACAGGATCCGGCAGTGCGGCGCAAAGACGTGTGTGCAATTATGGATGTTCTGGAGTCGTGGAGCTATAGTTAAGGGCCGTTCGGGCTCTCGGGTGATGACAAATATTGTGGTGGTGAGGCTAGGGGCTTCAAAACGCCTTAACCATGGCATACGGTCGTGCTTGACCTAGTGTCGAGAGCTATAGGACATGCAGGAACTGGCTGTGCGGTAGCATAGTCGTGTGTACAAATATGGCAGTTCTAGAGCTGTGGAGCCATGGTTAAGGGCCATTCGGGTTCTCGGGCGGTAATAAACACTGTGGTGGAGAGGCCAAAAGTGTTAAAACGCCTTAACCATGGTGCATGGGCGTGCTTGACTTGGTGCGAGGAGCCGTAGGACGCATAGGAACCGGCCGTGCGGCAAAGAAAGTCGTGTGTGCAAATATGGCAGGTTCGGAGCCATGGAGCCGAGGTTAAGGGCCGTTCGGGCTCTCGAGCGATGACAAACACTATGGTAGAGAGGCCGACGTGTCAAAATGCCTTAACCATGGCGTACGGGCTTGCTTGACTCGGTGCGAGAGCCATAGGACGCGTTGGAACCGACCATGCGGCAAAGATGGTTGTGTGTGCAAATGTGGCGCTTTACCGCCGTGGAGCCATGGTTAAGGGCCCTTCGTGCTCTCGGGTGATGGAAAACTCTATGGTGGAGAGGTGAGAGGCATCAAAATGGCTTAACCATGGCGTACGGGTGTGCTTGAACCGGTGCCGAGAGCCGTAGGATGCACAGGATCCGGCCGTGCGCCGGCAAGACAAGTGTGTGTGCAATTATGGATGTTCGGAGTCGTGGAGCTATAGTTAAGGGCCGTTCGGGCTCTCGGGTGATGACAAACATTGTGGTGGTGGGGCCAGAGGTGTCAAAACGCCTTAACCATGGCATACGGTCATGCTTGACCTAGTGTCGAGAGCCGTAGGACACGTAGGAACCGGGCCGCGCGGTAGCATAGTCGTGTGTGCAAATATGGCGCTTCTAGAGCGGTGGAGCCATGGTTAAGGGCCATTCGGGTTCTTGGGCGGCAACAAATGCTATGGTCGAGAGGCCAGCGGTGTCAAAACGCCTTAACCATAGTGCATGGGCGTGCTTGACTTGGTGCGAGGAGCCGTAGGATGCGCAGGAACCGGCCGTGCGGCAAGAAAAGTCGTGTGTGCAAATATGGTAGTTCCGGGAGCCGTGGAGCCGAGGTTAAGTCTTGTTCGTGCTCTCGAGTGATGGCAAACGCTATGGAAGAGAGGCCGAGGTGTCAAAATGCCTTAACCATGGCGTACGCATGCTTGACTCGTGAGCCGGAGCCATAAAATGCGTTGGAACCGACCGTGCGGGGCAAAGATGGTCGAGTGTGCAAATATGGCAGTTTTGGAGCCGTGGAGGCATGGTTAAGGGCCCTTCGTGACTCTCGGTGATGGAAAACTCTATGGTGGAGAGGTGAGAGGCATCAAAATGGCTTAACCATGGCGTACATGGCGTGCTTGACCCGGTCGAGAGCCATAGGATGCACGATCCGACCGTGCGGCAGCACAAACCGTCGTGTGCAATTATGGATGTTCTCGAGTCGTGGAGCTATAGTTAAGGGCCGTTCGTGCTCTCGGGTGATGACAAACATTGTGGTGGTGAGGCCAGAGGCATCAAAATGCCTTAACCATGGCATACGGTCATGCTTGACCTAGTGTCAAGAGCCGTAGGACACGCACGAACCGGGCCGTGTGGTAGCATATTCGTGTGTGCAAATATGGCGCTTCTAGAGCCGTGGAGCCATGGTTAAGGGCCATTCGGTTCTCAAGCGGCAACAAATGCTGTGGTGGAGAGGCTAGAGGTGTCAAAATGCCTTAACCATGGCGTACGGGCATGCTTGACTCGGTGCCACGAGCCATAGGATGCATTGAACCGACCGTGCGGCAAAGATGGTCATGTGTGCAAATATGGCGCTTCCGGAGCCGTGGAGCCAAGGTTAAGGGCCGTTCGTGCTCTCGAGCGATGGCAAATGCTATGGTAGAGAGGCCGAGGTGTCAAAATGCCTTAACCATGGCGTACGGGCATGCTTGACTCAGTGCCGGGAGCCATAGGATGCGTTGGAACCGACCGTGCGGCAGCATGGTCGTGTGTGCAAATATGGCAGTTTTGTAGCCGTGGAGCCGTGGTTAAGGGCCCTTCAGGCTCTCGGGTGATGAAAAACTCTATGGTGGAGAGGTGAGAGGCATCAAAATGGCTTAACCATGGCGTACGGCGTGCTTGACCCGGTGCCGAGAGCCGTAGGATGCACAGATCCGTCCCGTGCGGCAGCACAGTCGTGTGTGCAATTATGGATGTTCGGAGTCATGGAGCTATAGTTAAGGGCCGTTCGGGCTCTCGGGTGATGACAAATATTGTGGTGGTGAGGCCAGAGGTGTCAAAACGCCTTAACCATGGCATACGGTCGTGCTTGACCTAGTGTCGAGAGCTATAGGACATGCAGGAACCGGCTGTGCGGTAGCATAGTCATGTGTGCAAATATGGCGCTTCTAGAGCCGTGGAGCCATGGTTAAGGGCCATTCGGGTTCTCGGGTGGTAATAAACGCTGTGGGGGAGAGGCCAAAGGTGTTAAAACGCCTTAACCATGGTGCATGGGCGTGCTTGACTTGGTGCGAGGAGCCGTAGGATGCATAGGAACCGGCCGTGCGGCAAAGAAAAGTCGTGTGTGCAAATATGGCGCTTACGGAGCCGTGGAGCCGAGGTTAAGGGCCGTTCGTGCTCTCAAGCGACGACAAACGCTATGGTAGAGAGGACGAGGTGTCAAAATGCCTTAACCATGGCGTACGGGCTTGCTTGACTCGGTCGGAGCCAAAGGACGCGTTGGAACCGACCATGCGGCAAAGATGGTCGTGTGTGCAAATGTGGCGCTTTACCGCGTAGAGCCATCCTTCGTGCTCTCGGGTGATGGAAAACTCTATGGTGGAGAGGTGAGAGGCATCAAAATGGATTAACCATGGCGTACGGGTGTGCTTGAACCGGTGCCGAGAGCCGTAGGATGCACAGATCCGGCCGTGCGCCGGCACGTCGTGTGCAATTATGGATGTTCGAGTCGTGGAGCTATAGTTAAGGGCCGTTCGGGCTCTCGGGTGATGACAAACATTGTGGTGGTGGGGCCGGAAGTCAAAACGCCTTAACCATGGCATACGGTCGTGCTTGACCTAGTGTCGAGAGCCGTAGGACACGTAGGAACCGGGCCGTGCGGTAGCATAGTCGTGTGTGCAAATATGGCGGTTCTAGAGCGGCGGAGCCATGGTTAAGGGCCATTCGGGTTCTTGGGCGGGAACAAATGCTGTGGTCGAGAGGCTAGCGGTGTCAAAACACCTTAACCATAGTGCATGGGCGTGCTTGACTTGGTGCGAGGAGCCGTAGAATGCGCAGGAACCGCCGTGCGGGCAAAGAAAAGTCGTGTGTGCAAATATGGCGCTTCGGAGCCGTGGAGCCGAGGTTAAGTGCCGTTCGGCTCTCGAGTGATGGCAAACGCTATGGTAGAGAGGCCAGAGGTGTCAAAATGCCTTAACCATGGTGTACGGCATGCTTGACTCGAGCCGGGAGCCATAAAATGCGTTGGAACCGACCGTGCGGCAAGATGGTCGAGTGTGCAAATATGGCGCTTTTGGAGCCGTGGAGGCATGGTTAAGGGCCCTTCGGCTCTCAGTGATGGAAAACTCTATGGTGGAGAGGTGAGAGGCATCAAAATGGCTTAACCATGGCGTACGGGCGTGCTTGACCCGGTGCCGAGAGCCATAGGATGTACGGATCCGACCGTGCGGCAAAGACACGGTCGTGTGTGCAATTATGGATGTTACGAGTCGTGGAGCCGTTGTTAAGGGCCGTTCGGAGCTCTCGGGTGATGACAAACATTGTGGTGGTGAGGCCGAGGCATCAAAACGCCTTAACCATGGCATACGGTCATGCTTGACCTAGTGTCAAGAGCCGTAGGACACGCACGAACCGGGCCGTGCGGTAGCATATTCGTGTGTGCAAATATGGCGCATACTAGAGCCGTGGAGCCATGGTTAAGGGCCATTCAGTTCTCAGGCGGCAAAAACGCTGTGGTGGAGAGGCTAGAGGTGTCAAAATGCCTTAACCATGGCGTACGGGCATGCTTGACTCGGTGCCGGAGCCATAGGATGCGTTGGAACCGACCGTGCGGCAGCATGGTCGTGTGTGCAAATATGGCGGTTCGGAGCCGTGGAGCCAAGGTTAAGGGCCGTTCGTGCTCTCGAGCGATGGCAAACGCTATGGTAGAGAGGCCGAGAGGTGTCAAAATGCCTTAACCATGGCGTACGGGCATGCTTGACTCGATGCCGAGAGCCATAGGATGCGTTGAACCGACCGTGCGGGCAAAGACGGTCGTGTGTGCAAATATGGCGCTTTGCGGCCGTGGAGCCGTGGTTGAGGGCCCTTCGGCTCTCGGGTGATGAAAAACTCTATGGTGGAGAGGTGAGAGGCATCAAAATGGCTTAACCATGGCGTACGGGCGTGCTTGACCCGGTGCCGAGAGCCGTAGGATGCACAGATCCGTCCGTGCGGGCAAAGACGTCGTGTGTGCAATTATGGATGTTCGAGTCGTGGAGCTATAGTTAAGGGCCGTTCGGGCTCTCGGGTGATGACAAATATTGTGGTGGTGAGGCCGAGGTGTCAAAACGCCTTAACCATGGCATACGGTCGTGCTTGACCTAGTGTCGAGAGCTATAGGACATGCAGGAACTGGGCAGCGGTAGCATAGTCATGCGTGCAAATATGGCGCTCTAGAGCCGTGGAGCCATGGTTAAGGGCCATTCGGTTCTCGGGTGGTAATAAACGCTATGGTGGAGAGGCCAAAGGTGTTAAAATGCCTTAACCATGGTGCATGGGCGTGCTTGACTTGGTGCGAGGAGCCGTAGGACGCATAGGAACCGGCCGTGCGGCGGCAAGAAAGTCGTGTGTGCAAATATGGCAGTTCCGGAGCCGTGGAGCCGAGGTTAAGGGCCGTTCGTGCTCTCGAGCGATGACAAACACTATGGTAGAGAGGCCGAGGTGTCAAAATGCCTTAACCATGGCGTACGGGCTTGCTTGACTCGGTCGGGAGCCAAAGGACGCGTTGGAACCGACCATGCGGCAAAGCATGGTCGTGTGTGCAAATGTGGCAAGCTTTTATCGCGTAGAGCCATCCTTCAGGCTCTCGGGTGATGGAAAACTCTATGATGGAGAGGTGAGAGGCATCAAAATGGATTAACCATGGCGTACGGGTGTGCTTGAACCGGTGCCGAGAGCCGTAGGATGCACAGGATCCGGCCGTGCGCCAGCACAATCGTGTGTGCAATTATGGATGTTCTGGAGTCGTGGAGCTATAGTTAAGGGCCGTTCGGGCTCTCAGGTGATGACAAACAATGTGGTGGTGGGGCCAGAAGTGTCAAAACACCTTAACCATGGCATACGGTCGTGCTTGACCTAGTGTCGAGAGCCGTAGGACACGTAGGAACCGGGCAGTGCGGTAGCATAGTCGTGTGTGCAAATATGGCAGTTCTAGAGCCGCGAGCCATGGTTAAGGGCCATTCGGGTTCTTGGGTGGGAACAAATGCCGTGGTCGAGAGGCCGGCGGTGTCAAAACACCTTAACCATAGTGCATGGGCGTGCTTGACTTGGTGCGAGGAGCCGTAGAATGCGCAGGAACCGGCCGTGCGGCGGCAAAGTCGTGTGTGCAAATATGGCGCTTCCGGAGCCGTGGAGCCGAGGTTAAGTGCCGTTCGTGCTCTCGAGTGACGGCAAACGCTATGGTAGAGAGGCCAGAGGGTGTCAAAATGCCTTAACCATGGTGTACAGGCATGCTTGACTCTCCGAGCCGGAGCCATAAAATGCGTTGAACCGACCGTGCGGCAAAGATGGTCGAGTGTGCAAATATGGCGTTTTGGAGCCGTGGAGGCATGGTTATTGGCCCTTCGTGCTCTCGGGTGATGGAAAACTCTATGGTGGAGAGGTGAGAGGCATCAAAATGGCTTAACCATGGCGTACGGTGCGTGCTTGACCCGGTGCCGAGAGCCATAGGATGTACAGGATCCGACCGTGCGGCAAAGACAATCGTGTGTGCAATTATGGATGTTCTGGAGTCGTGGAGCCGTTGTTAAGGGCCGTTCGGGCTCTCGGGTGATGACAAACATTGTGGTGGTGAGGCCGAGGCATCAAAACGCCTTAACCATGGCATACGGTCATGCTTGACCTAGTGTCAAGAGCCGTAGGACACGCACGAACCGGGCAGTGCGGTAGCATATTCGTGTGTGCAAATATGGCGCATACTAGAGCCGTGGAGCCATGGTTAAGGGCCATTCAGGTTCTCAGGCGGCAAAAACGCTGGTGGAGAGGCTAGAGGTGTCAAAATGCCTTAACCATGGCGTACGGGCATGCTTGACTCGGTGCCGGAGCCATAGGATGCGTTGGAACCGACCGTGCGGCGGCATGGTCGTGTGTGCAAATATGGCGCTTCGGGAGCCGTGGAGCCAAGGTTAAGGGCCGTTCGTGCTCTCGAGCGATGGCAAACGCTATGGTAGAGAGGCCGAGGTGTCAAAATGCCTTAACCATGGCGTACGGGCATGCTTGACTCGGTGCCGAGAGCCATAGGATACGTTGGAACCGACCGTGCGGCAAAGACGGTCGTGTGTGCAAATATGGCAGTTTTGCGGCCGTGGAGCCGTGGTTGAGGGCCCTTCGGCTCTCGTGATGAAAACTCTATGGTGGAGAGGTGAGAGGCATCAAAATGGCTTAACCATGGCGTACGGGTGTGCTTGACCCGGTGCCGAGAGCCGTAGGATGCACAGGATCCGGGCGTGCGGCGGCACGACAAATGTGTGTGCAATTACGGATGTTCAGTGGTGGAGCTATAGTTAAGGGCCGTTCGGGCTCTCGGGTGATGACAAATATTGTGGTGGTGAGGCCGAGGCGTCAAAACGCCTTAACCATGCCATACGGTCATGCTTGACCTAGTGTCGAGAGCTATAGGACATCCAGAACCGGGCCGTGCGGTAGCGTAGTCGTGTGTGCAAATATGGCGGTTCTAAAGTCATGGAGCCATGGTTAAGGGCCATTCGGATTCTCGGGGGCGGTAATAAACGCTGTGGTGGAGAGGCCAAAGGTGTTAAAATGCCTTAACCATGGTGCATGGGCGTGCTTGGCTTGGTGCGAGGAGCCGTAGGACGCATAGGAACCGCCGTGCGGCAAAGAAAGTCGTGTGTGCAAATATGGCGCTTCGGGAGCCGTGGAGCCGAGGTTAAGGGCCGTTAAGGCTCTCGAGCGACGACAAATGCTATGGTAGAGAGGCCGAGGTGTCAAAATGCCTTAACCATGGCGTACGGGCTTGCTTGACTCGGTCGGGAGCCATAGGACGCGTTGGAACCGACCATGTGGCAGCATGGTCGTGTGTGCAAATGTGGCAGTTTTACTGCCGTGGAGCCATGGTTAAGGGCCCTTCTGGCTCTCAGGTGATGGAAAACTCTATGGTGGAGAGGTGAGAGGCATCAAAATGGCTTAACCATGGCGTACGGGTGTGCTTGAACCGGTGTCGAGAGCCGTAGGATGCACAGGATCCGGCCGTGCGCCAGCACAGTCGTGTGTGCAATTATGGATGTTCTGGAGTCGTGGAGCTATAGTTAAGGGCCGTTCGGGCTCTCGGGTGATGACAAACCTTGTGGTGGTGGGGCCAGAGGTGTCAAAATGCCTTAACCATGGCATACGGTCGTGCTTGACCTAGTGTCGAGAGCCGTAGGACACGTAGGAACCGGGCGTGCGGTAGCATAGTCGTGTGTGCAAATATGGCGCTTCTAGAGCGGTGGAGCCATGGTTAAGGGCCATTCGGGTTCTTGGGCGGCAACAAATGCCGTGGTCAAGAGGCCGGTGTCAAAACGCCTTAACCATAGTGCATGGGCGTGCTTGACTTGGTGCGAGGAGCCGTAGGATGCGCAGGAACCGGCCGTGCGGCAAGAAAGTCGTGTGTGCAAATATGGCGCTTCTAGGAGCCGTGGAGCCGAGGTTAAGTGCCATTCGTGCTCTTGAGTGACGGCAAACGCTATGGTAGAGAGGCCGAGGTGTCAAAATGCCTTAACCATGGCGTACGGGCATGCTTGAATCGAGCCGGAGCCATAAAATGCGTTGGAACCGACCGTGCGGCAAAGATGGTCGAGTGTGCAAATATGGCGCCTGGAGCCGTGGAGGCATGGTTAAGGGCCCTTCGTGCTCTCGTGTGATGGAAAACTCTATGGTGGAGAGGTGAGAGGCATCAAAATGGCTTAACCATGGCGTACGTGCATGCTTGACCCGGTGCCGAGAGCCATAGGATGCACGGATCCGACCGTGCGGGCAAAGACACGTGTGTGCAATTATGGATGTTCTAGAGTCGTGGAGCTGTAGTTAAGGGCCGTTCGTGCTCTCGGGTGATGACAAACATTGTGGTGGTGAGGCCGGAGGCATCAAAACACCTTAACCATGGCATACGGTCATGCTTGACCTAGTGTCAAGAGTCAGTAGGACACGCACGAACCGGGCCGTGCGGTAGCATATTCGTGTGTGCAAATATGGCGCTTCTAGAGCCGTGGAGCCATGGTTAAGGGCCATTCAGTTCTCGGCGGCAACAAACGCTGTGGTGGAGAGGCTAGAGGTGTCAAAATGCCTTAACCATGGCGTACGGGCATGCTTGACTCGGTGCCGCAGCCATAGGATGCGTTGGAACCGACCGTGCGCAAAGATGGTCGTGTGTGCAAATATGGCAGTTCTGGAGCCGTGGAGCCGAGGTTAAGGGCCGTTCAGGCTCTCGAGCGATGGCAAACGCTATGGTAGAGAGGCCAGAGGTGTCAAAATGCCTTAACCATGGCGTACGGGCATGCTTGACTCAGTGCCGAGAGCCATAGGATGCGTTGGAACCGACCGTGCGGCAGCATGGTCGTGTGTGCAAATATGGCAGTTCTGGAGCCGTGGAGCCAAGGTTAAGGGCCGTTCAGGCTCTCAAGCGATGGCAAACGCTATGGTAGAGAGGCCAGAGGTGTCAAAATGCCTTAACCATGGCGTACGGGCATGCTTGACTCAGTGCCGAGAGCCATAGGATGCGTTGGAACCGACCGTGCGGCAGCATGGTTGTGTGTGCAAATATGGCAGTTTTGCAGCCGTGGAGCTGTGGTTAAGGGCCCTTCAGGCTCTCGGGTGATGAAAAACTCTATGGTGGAGAGGTGAGAGGCATCAAAATGGCTTAACCATGGCGTACGGGCGTGCTTGACCCGGTGCCGAGAGCCGTAGGATGCACAGGATCCGGCTCCAGGCGGCAAAGACAATCGTGTGTGCAATTATGGATGTTCTGAGTCGTGGAGCTATAGTTAAGGGCCGTTCGGGCTCTCGGGTGATGACAAATATTGTGGTGGTGAGGCCGAGGCGTCAAAACGCCTTAACCATGGCATACGGTCGTGCTTGACCTAGTGTCGAGAGCTATAGGACATGCGAGGAACCGGGCCGTGCGGTAGCATAGTCGTGTGTGCAAATATGGCGCTTCTAGAGCCGTGGAGCCATGGTTAAGGGCCATTCGGGTTCTCGGGCGGTAATAAACGCTGTGGTGGAGAGGCCAAAGGTGTTAAAACACCTTAACCATGGTGCATGGGCATGCTTGACTTGGTGCGAGGAGCCGTAGGACGCATAGGAACCGGCCGTGCGGCAAAGAAAGTCGTGTGTGCAAATATGGCGCTTACGGAGCCGTGGAGCCGAGGTTAAGGACCGTTCGGTGCTCTCGAGCGATGGCAAACGCTATGGTAGAGAGGCCGAGGTGTCAAATGCCTTAACCATGGCGTACGGGCATGCTTGACTCGGTCCGGAGCCATAGGATGCGTTGGAACCGACCGTGCGGCAGCATGGTCGTGTGTGCAAATATGGCGCTTTACTGCTGTGGAGCTATGGTTAAGGGCCCTTCGTGCTCTCGGGTGATGAAAAACTCTATGGTGGAGAGGTGAGAGGCATCAAAATGGCTTAACCATGGTGTACGGGCGTGCTTGACCCGGTGCCGAGAGCCGTTGGATGCACAGATCCGGCCGTGCGCCGACACGCCGTGTGTGCAATTATGGATGTTCGAGTCGTGGAGCTATAGTTAAGGGCCGTTCGGGCTCTCGGGTGATGACAAATATTGTGGTGGTGAGGCCGAGGCGTCAAAACACCTTAACCATGGCATACGGTCGTGCTTGACCTAGTGTCAAGAGCTATAGGACATGCAGGAACCGGGCCGTGAGGTAGCATAGTCGTGTGTGCAAATATGGCAGTTCTAGAGCCGTGGAGCCATGGTTAAGGGCAATTCGGGTTCTCGGGCGGTAATAAACGCCGTGGTGGAGAGGCCAAAGGTGTTAAAATGCCTTAACCATGGTGCATGGGCGTGCTTGACTTGGTGCGAGGAGCCGTAGGACGCATAGGAACCGGCCGTGCGGCAAAGAAAGTCGTGTGTGCAAATATGGCGCTTACGGGAGCCGTGGAGCCGAGGTTAAGGGCCGTTCGTGCTCTCGAGCGACGACAAACGCTATGGTAGAGGCCAGAGGTGTCAAAATGCCTTAACCATTGCGTACGGGCTTGCTTGACTCGGCTTGGAGCCATAGGACGCGTTGGAACCGACCATGCGGCAGCATGGTCGTGTGTGCAAATGTGGCGCTTTTACCGCCGTGGAGCCATGGTTAAGGGCCCTTCGGGCTCTCGGGTGATGGAAAACTCTATGGTGGAGAGGTGAGAGGCATCAAAATGGCTTAACCATGGCGTACGGGTGTGCTTGAACCGGTGCCGAGAGCCGTAGGATGCACAGATCCGCCGTGAGCCAAAGACACGGTCGTGTGTGCAATTATGGATGTTCTGAGTCGTGGTGCTATAGTTAAGGGCCGTTCGGGCTCTCGGGTGATGACAAACATTGTGGTGGTGGGGCCAGAGGTGTCAAAATGCCTTAACCATGGCATACGGTCGTGCTTGACCTAGTGTCGAGAGCCGTAGGACACGTAGGAACCGGGCCGTGCGGTAGCATAGTCGTGTGTGCAAATATGGCGCTCTAGAGCGGTGGAGCCATGGTTAAGGGCCATTCGGGTTCTTGGGCGGCAACAAATGCTGTGGTCAAGAGGCCAGGCGGTGTCAAAATGCCTTAAACATAGTGCATGGGCGTGCTTGACTTGGTGCGAGGAGCCGTAGGATGCGCAGGAACCGGCCGTGCGGCAAGCAAAGTCGTGTGTGCAAATATGGCGCTACGAGCCGTGGAGCCAAGGTTAAGTGCCGTTCGTGGCTCTCGAGTGACGGCAAACGCTATGGTAGAGAGGCCCGAGGGTGTCAAAATGCCTTAACCATGGCGTACGTGCATGCTTGACTCAGAGCCGGGAGCCATAAATTGCGTTGGAACCGACCATGCGGCGGATGGTCGAGTGTGCAAATATGGCGCTTTGGAGCCATGGAGGCATGGTTAAGGGCCCTTCGGGCTCTCGGGTGATGGAAAACTCTATGGTGGAGAGGTGAGAGGCATCAAAATGGCTTAACCATGGCGTACGGGCGTGCTTGACCCGGTGCCGAGAGCCATAGGATGCACAGGATCCGACCGTGCGGCAGTGTTGACGGTCGTTAAGTGCCAATTTTTACCGTCAACTAAACATGAGAAAGGACCTAAATATAATTACCATCTAGATATAGGGCTTACACTAATGGAATTCCATGAGTTTTGGTGAATGTCTGTTTCTGTAGGGTGTCAGCTGAAAATAGCCAAGGAAGGCCCACATGTCATGATTACATAAAGAGAAAGACCGAACGGGTAAAATTGTATATTCTAGAAGACTCCAGAAGGCAAACCCTGGAAGCGGGGACCCACCTGGCAGAGTGGTGGGTCGGCCGACTCCCAGGGTGGGTCGGCCGACTGCCCACTTCAACCAATCAGAATCAGCCTCACGGATCCCTGTTCCACCGCCTTTGAGGATGAATAATAATCGTCCGTTTAGGTCGGTTTGATCCGAGGGCTGCGGTGCATCCTAGGGGGCTATATAAGAAGGGCCCCTGGCCCCTGGAGGAGGCATCCCATGAAACCCTAATTCATTATTTCCAGAGAGGATCAGGTGAGAGGGGTCCCTTGAATGGATCTCCTCCCTAGAGCCTAGCATTCAAGATAGATAGAGAGAGTATAGGGTGGAGGTAGAGTTGGAGGAAGCCCGGCATGTCGCTGTCTCCTCTCCGGTTGTACTGCGGATCAAGTCTCCTAACCCGAGGCTTGGTTCTAGGATCATTCTGCAATTCAACTTCTAATACTAGTAAGTTCTTGTTATTATTGCTCTTTGGTTTACGAGTTTACTTTATTCGCTTCCGGTTGGGAATAGAGTAATCGTTCGTAGCGTAAGCGTGGTGCTTGGGCTAGGTTCACTCGTAGATGCTCCCTATCTGGCCGGAACCGTGGTAGTAGCGTATAACATCCTAAAATTTGTGTTTTGGCTCAAGTTATTAGAAAACACTAAATAAAATAAAGGATTTATTAATTTTTCCTAAAATTAACCAAGATTTAATTTATTTATTTCCAATATAAAAATGAGGAGAATGTGGTTTTATAAAAAACGTTTATAAAGTTAATAAAGGAGTGGTCGAGTTTGTGCTTTGCTCGTTGAGTGGTGTTTGAGTGGGAAAATGTTTTGCTAAAATCCTAACTAGGCACGACCTCGAGCTTCCTTGTTGCTAGCCACTTGCTCGCTCTAGTGAGCGTTAACCCCGCATGGCTTGTCTCCGCCTAACTTTAGCCTCACCCGGCCAGCCCTAGCCCCTTCGGGCCAACCGTAGCCAGCCCTAGGCTTGCCCTAGCCTACTTTGGCTTGGCCCTGGCCAGCCATAGCCCTCCCGGGCACAACCTCTGGCTAGCCATGGCTTTCATTTGGCCAATATAGCCAGCACTGGCCACCTTTGGCCAGCCTTAGGCAGCTCTAGCCAGTTCACTGCTTGCCCTGGCCAGTTCCCTAGCCTCTCCCCATCTTCTCCAGCCTACCATGGCCAGTTCTGGCTAGCACCGGGCAACAATGGCCTTCCTTGGTCAGCCGTGACCAAGCCTGGCTAGCCAACAGTGGCAGTAGCTGGCCTGCGTCGTGGCCTGGTAGGCAACAACAAGCCCATGTGGCCAGCCTAGGGTCATGAGCCTTGCCACCTAGTCGACCTGCTCTGCAGCCCATTTCGGCCTCCTCCCTTTTTATCCTAGAGTTTCTCCAATTTTTGGATGCTCTAAAATGTCATTATCATGAGCTCCAAATATTTTATTTGGGTTTATCATAGCTCAATCTATCTCGGGGTATTTCTCCATAATTTTTGGAGTCTTGGAAACATTTTTCAGGGCCTTAAAATGATTTCAGTTTTTCCTGGAATTATTTTAGAGCTGAAAATGATTTTCTTTATAATTCCCGAAATTAATAAAATACCTGATTTTTCGCCGACCACAAACCCTAACACTATATATATGCCGGCGTAGCCCTTGACGCCCTGGTTTCAGAAGTACGGCCCGTTTGGCGAGCCGCCACCCGTAGCCTCGCAGATCGGACGCCGAAGTTCGTCTCACCTAGGGTTCCGGCGAACGTTCGGCGATGGTTTCCGGCCATCTCCGGCGAGCTCCGCGGAAACCGCCACCGCAGCGAGGTTTGTCTCGATCTCCTCCACACCGGCATGCCTTTAGTTTTACGAATCCATGCCCTTTTGATTGATTCCCTAACCCATCTTTTCTTTTTCCGGCGAGCTACTCCATGAACAGGTTGCTGTTCATCGTCTGAGGCCACCTCGCGCCTGCAGTTGGCCCCGCCGCGGCCTGGGCTGCGTCCCGCGCCCCAGTCGCGCGTCGCCGCTGCCTGTCCCGCGCCCCAGCGCGTGCTCCCGCTGCCCGTCACGCGAGCAGCAGCCATGGCTGCCGCCGGCGACTCGTGCAGCCACGGTCGTCCATGGGGATCGGGCGCCCTGGGTGCCCAGCGCGCCACTGTGCCTCCGCCGGCCGGCCAGCAGGCCCTGCGGCCTGGCCCCTTCCTTCCCCGCGCATTGCAGCAGCCCCAAGTGGCCATGGAGGTCACGATCCCCTTCAGCCAGAGGAAGAAGACGATGGAGGTAGAAGATTCCCGTAATTACAGAAATGCCATTGATCGTATTATCTCCGCCGTTTCACTGTTTTAGCTCCGAATTGAGTCGTTCAAGTTGCGTTAGAATCGTGTCATCGAGCACTACGCAATAGCAATATCATTTATTGCATAACTCCACTGTGAATTTATTTATTTAAAATGTTAATTTGATTAATAATTATATAATAGTTTTATAAATAAAATCGACCTAGGATTTATAATCCGTTTTTGTTTGTGTGCGACCGTGCCGACCATAAGCTATGTGTTAACAATGACCTTCTATCTTCTCACATGTTTATAAAATTAGTTTTCCAATGCTCTTTTAAAATGCGATTAGCCTAGTTTGATCTTGTTAGTTGTGCCCTCTTAACGACGGTTCCTTCGTCGGTCTTTCTAGTGCTTTCATGGCCATAGCTCCGCTCTCTACCTCTTGTACGCTCTTTCTTTAGCCATTTCTTTTGTGTAATGTCTGTTCTTAGTGTTGTCTCGTTTGTGTTGCTTGTTTGTTGCGAGTAGACGACGAGCCATCGACAAGTGGTGAAGACCGGGAGTTGAGGACCAACAAGTGCAGCGAGGTTGGAGACCGAAGATAGAAGCTAAAGATTGTAGAGCAGCTGATCTTTGGATTTAAGGCAAGTGCGGGCACCCTTTGATCATATTGAACCTATGAACTTTCATACTAATTGCATGCATGTGTTTAATACATCAAACCTAAGGACATACTAGCCACTACTATCCATATATCACCCATGGGGGTTTATAGATAGGATATAAGTCTGCTAGTGCTCCTCTTACCTACTCATTAATGATGTATTATTAAAATATTGCTTCTTAAGTAAAGGCGATGGTAATGGTCATGCGGCCATGGTGGAGATGTCGATGCGGGATGCATCATTGGTTGGTGAAGCAAGAGAGATGCGGATGCTAGTGTTGAGACCCGTAGCGACGGGGCATCCGTGTCCGCTCTCCTTAAGGACCGGTTCCTAGACGGTTCAACCGGGACAATCCGTACGACTCCGGGCTATATGGCTCGGCTTGGCAAATTATCGGGAGTCATCATAGGTAGGTTGGTAACTTGCCGACGGGTGCCATAGCTATGGTGAGAAGGGTGATCCCAAGTTCGAAGCATGAGGGTTCTGGGGAGATCCGCAGCGGAGCGGCGTGTGCGGGCACGTCTCTCATGTGCTTGGGACATTGCTGATCGGGCTACCACTACCTATGACCCGTGAACAGCCTCGTAGTGAGACCCTGCCCATTCACCTTGGTAGTGTTTTGGGGAGTCATGACCCCGGGCATATGGGAATCACGACCTAGAGGGAAAGTGTACACCTCTGCGCAGAGTTTGATCAAACCGATATATCGTCCGAGCTCTCGGTATGAGCGGCCCAGCGCCCTCTGGATTAGCAAATGGACCTCATGGACCTTTGATGATGGAGAAGTTTATGGAGGTTGCTACCTCGGGTTTTATCAGGATTGCCATCCTGTGTTCTCTGAGATAGCGATCTCGCTGATTTGATGATCATGTTATGATCTATATAATATAATGATGATGTTAATCAACTCTTAATTCTACTTTGGAACCATAATTAAGGGTTGGGCTTTTATACCAAGTTGATTAGTAGTAGGTTGCTAATTAAAATACACCTCCTACTAAAAGTGCTACCGCAGTTATACTTTTGAGCTTTACCTTGTTCAAGCCATGCATATCATTATACTTTCCGCCTGTACTTGTTGAGTTCGACATGGACTCACCTTGCTATAGTTTGCTAGCAAGGCGTACTTAGAAGGACAAAGGCATTGAGATGTCTGAGTTGCTTGGCGTACGGAGCCCCCAGTCAACTGTCCCTGTGAAGATGGAGCCTGAAGTGGAGTTCCGCAATCCGTTCCGCGTTAGCTGATGTTTGTAAGTGTTATTAAGTATATTATCGTTATTTATAGTACATTGTTACTGATATTTCCATTCTATGTTATATATGTGGACTTCCTGGGCACACATATGACGGCCTTTGGTTCTCTTTTGAAAACCAGGGTGTTATAGATGGTATCAGCTCAATGTCGACTGTAGGACGTATGCCAAGATAGCACTGGTCGTTTTGAAAAGCTTATTTTGTTATAAAACTATTTTGTCAACCCTTGACCATTGAATTCTGATTATTATCTTCACCCTTGAGTTGTATCCCCTCCTTGAATAGCTTCCTTCGAGCTATTAATTTCTTATCTCCTTGAATTTTTATTTTGATTGGTTTACTAAAAGTTTTACGAACTAGTTTTGTTAAAAAAAATCGATGGCCCTTATCATCAATCATCTGCCCTTTAGGATGACCACCATTGATGAAGAAGCACGTGTAGAATCGATGGTGTGTTGCTTGCTTGTTTTGCTTGTTTCTGGTTTTGCCTGTGTGTCGTCTCCTTTTCGGTGTCCCGAAGTAGGTTCTGAAGTTAAAGTTGGAAGTGTAGCTCTATCTTTGTTAAAGTGGAGTAGAGTCCTCTTTTATCCTAGCTATCCTTCTAACAATCCCAATCTTTGTTAACTCCTGTCTTACTTGACATCATGCTTTATATCCTTATACACTCCTACTTATCTAGTCTTTGTTACATCATCAGATGGAAAACTCAATCGGTGGTGTCAATGGAAAGGATGCTAATGATCGGAGTCAGCAGGCCACTTCAGCAACTCCAATGAGCAATGAACAGATGAAAGCTTGGCAGGCTCATATCCTCGAGATGACAAGAGTTCAGACAACTAAGCTCCAAAATCTTTTGTCGGTGCAAACTCTACTTCTCCAAGGTGACATTGAAGGAGCTATTCTCAAGTGTCAAGAAGATCCATCCATGTTCCCCTCATCCTCTACTGTCAAGCACAAGTCATCGACTATGCAGGATCTTAAGATAAGTGGAGTGGAATCACAAGCAGATATCCAGTTTCATTTAGGAAAGTCGACCAATGAAACTCGAGAAGGGCGGATGAAAATGCCGGTTGCGAGACAAAGGGGAAGAATCTACAATCCAATGAAGGCAACCTTAATGAAGCACTTGGAATTCGAGAACCATGTCATTGTTGCAGACATTATGGCTTATCTTGTCTTCAGAACAAGTCAAGTGATGAAAGAGTTGAGGCATCCCAGAAGCTTCAGACTCAATCAAACAAGAAAAGGAAAGCGGTCTCGCAAGAGCTACTTTTGAGGAGTAAGACAGACTTGAATTCTATCTCGCAGCTTGGCTTAGACGCAATCCCTCAGCAAATACCTCAACACATTAGAAAGTTGGATACCCCTTCATGTTTCATGCCAGAGATATGTGTAGATGGATGAACCATAACATATAAAGAGTTTCAACCTCAGAAGAGAAAGCAGATTAAGAAGCAAACTAATGGAGAAGCTAAAGCAAAAGAGGACCCTCATAATCAACTAGTTAGTAATACCCAAGAAGCTCCTAATGATGTGGTGTGTTATCGTTGTGCACAGGAAGGACACTATGCTCGGTCTTGCCCATTGAAGAATCGCCGATTTAATGACAAGTCGATCCCGCCATTATAGAATCATCTCTAACAAGTGCTAGTACAACCCAACAACAAGGCAACAAGGTATCAAGGAGTGATGTGAAAACAAGATACAAGCATGGAAGCTTAAACTATACGGATATAAGTACTGCTCGTGGAGCACAAGATGTGGTGTATGGACCAATTTTAATCAACTTAACTCCTGCTGTTGCCTTGTTTGACTCAAGTGCATCACATTCTTTCATCTCAAGCAAATTTACTACGGATCATGAGATGCCTACGTTACCAATGTGGAAACCCATGCTAGTCAAGTCTCCAATAGGGAATATAAGAGCAACCTACTCATGCCCAAAAGTGAAGCTCAACATAAAGGGCGAACACTTTGAAGTGAACCTCAGCTTCGGAGACATTGGAGGTTGACATCGTTCTAGGAAGAAGATGGTTAAAATCTTGTCGTGGGGTGATTAACCAAGCTCAACGCTCGGTGTCTCTAACAACCCCATCGGGAGAAAGGATTGAATTTGAAAACACTCAAGATTACACTTGAAGTCATCAATGTCTTTTGGCTTTTAGTGCTTGTTTCCAAATTCGCTTGTAATCCCCGATTTAATAAAGTATTGCTTATTTCCTCGACGCTGAGACTTTTAGTGTTTGAAAATGAGATATGAGATACTCATCAAGTCAAGTTGTGCATGTAAATGTTTGGAATGAGTTATCTTATCATGAAGCTACCTCAGGCTATCTTTCCATATCAAAAAAAAAATCTATCATTCTTTCTGCTACTCTCTTCGAATCTCAAGGCATGATTCTTGTAAGAGGAGAGGGAGTTATGTGAGTCCTTTAAAGATGAAGTTTCCAGAGGAATATTCTGAAGATAGTTCTGACAAGATGGTGTTCCTATCAATGCTCTTGGAGATAAGTAAGAATTCTGTTAAGTGGGGTAGCGTTTGCTACCCAGCTCAATCAATCCTAGGTGTCTCTGGTCATAGGACATAAAGATGGCAAAAGATCCATATATATCTCTTCACCATCTCACTACACTTGATCCTCTTTTTACATCTCATAGGCCTAGAGTTAAGGAAAGCATGAAGGCCTGAAGGAATCTATCCTCATTTTCCTCGTTAATCTTTGATAATTCAAAATACTTTCACCATATGTCTCATACATCTCAAATCAAGAAGATGCTCTCACATCGGAGTTAATGTTAAGTAACACCTGGTTAAAGTGGGGTAGCATCCGCTACTATCTTTGATCTAGAGTATCTTGAGGTTCAAGTTACCAAGAGTTAAAGGATTGAGTTTTATCTATCATATGATCACCTCTCGTTTCCCTCCCCAACCCGCAAATTCCATATTCTACGACACATACAACCCGAGTTAATATGGCATGAATGTTGGAAGATCAATCTTCATTTCCTTTGGACATTCCTCACCAAATATTAAATCCTTTCATTTGGACCAAGGAATTGTGAGCACCAGGAGATGTACTCTTGTCCTTTATGGCATGTAGGCTAACCCTTGCTCCTGACTCGCGTCTAGTGATATGAGGTCTTCTATCTCTATCTTCTTGCTATTCCTTTTAAGATCATCACCTCACATGGATTTTTAAGGTATGTCGGTGCGTTTCCCAATGCAAAATCGAAGTAACCTCTATCATTCTTTTTTCTAAACTTCGTGATCATCTTTTCGCCTTGCATGTGATGCCTAACCATGCAAGATCTATACCTATCAGGAGAGATAGCAAATTGGTAGCAAACTTGGTAATGATGTCTTGATTAATAACTGACGGTGCCACGATGTAACCAAGAGCTTCATGTGGGTGCACACACATGGGTGTTGCTTGGAACACGATGGTAACGTGATTTATAATCATGATCCATTATATAAGTTGCTCTGATGAGATATTTTATCATGAACCCATCTTTAGTCATCTCATGATATCAGTTGGAAGGACCCATCCTTGTCCTCGATATCGATCTTATATTACTTCATAGACCTATGTCTCATAGCTCTTGAAAAGTAAGCACCCAGAGCTCAACCTATGTTTTTCGGGTGACCACTTTTCTTTGTTGATTGACCTTTATCAATCTACAATCTTTCTATGTTATGTCACTAGAGATCCCGAGAAGTCTCGATCCATCTCGGTTGATCCTTGTTGACCTTTGAGTTCATTCATTGCACAAAGTGAACCTTTAAACAAGGAAGTGCAAATCCTTCAAGAATCGAAGCCCAATCTCTCTCTGAGCTTTTCGGAGGATAAATAGAAGAACATGCATTGTCTCTATGAGATTAATGCTAATTTGTCACCTTGTCTTCGTAACTTAGGGTATGAAGCATTTGTGATTCATTTCCCATGCCTTGTTTGGTAATCTCGTAATGACTCGGAGGAACTATGTTCAACCTTGTTCTTAATCCTTGAGAATCTTCAAAAAGATCCTTGTGTCATGGGTTATCAATAAATTTGAGTTAACCTTGATCCTCGCCATAACCATTTGGGTATAGTTAATACCGACTCATTTATCTACTTTGTTTCGGATCATGAGGACACTCGGAGGATCAATCCTTAGTTTCATTAGCAACCATTGGAAATTCTCGAATCTCTATACCATGTCTCATCCAAGATTCTCGAATCAATCTTGATCATCTCGTTTATCTTTATCCCAAGTCTTTCCGAATCTCGGACGAGATTCATGTTAAGTGGGGTAGATCTATAACATCCTAAAATTTGTGTTTTGGCTGTTATTAGAAAACACTAAATAAAATAAAGGATTTATTAATTTTTCCTAAAATTAACCAAGATTTAATTTATTTATTTCCAATATAAAAATGAGGAGAATGTGGTTTTATAAAAAACGTTTATAAAGTTAATAAAGGAGTGGCCGAGTTTGTGCTTTGCTCTGTTGAGTGGTGTTTGAGTGGGAAAATGTTTTGCTAAAATCCTAACTAGGCACGACCTCGAGCTTCCTTGTTGCTAGCCTCTTGCTCGCTCTAGTGAGCGTTAACCCCGCATGGCTTGTCTCCGCCTAACTTTAGCCTCACCCGGCCAGCCCTAGCCCCTTCGGGCCAACCGTAGCCGCCTAGGCTTGCCCTAGCCAACTTTGGCTTGGCCCCGGCCGCCATAGCCCTCCCGGCACAACCTCGGCTAGCCATGGCTTTCATTTGGCCAATATAGCCGCAAGACGGCCACCTTTGGCCGCCTTTAGCGCTTCTAGCCGCTTCACGCTTGCCCCGGCGCCTCCCTAGCCTCTCCCCATCTTCTCTAGCCTACCATGGCCGCTAACTAGCACCGGCAACAATGGCCTTCCTTGGTCGCCGTGACCAAGCCCGGCTAGCCAACAAGGGGCGAGCCGGCTCGCGTCGTGGCCCGGTAGGCAACAACAAGCCCATGTGGCCAGCCTAGGGTCATGAGCCTTGCCACCTAGTCGACCTGCTCTGCAGCCCATTTCGGCCTCCTCCCTTTTTATCCTAGAGTTTCTCCAATTTTTGGATGCTCTAAAATGTCATTATCATGAGCTCCAAATATTTTATTTGGGTTTATCATAGCTCAATCTATCTCGGGTATTTCTCCATAATTTTTGGAGTCTTGGAAACATTTTTCAGGGCCTTAAAATGATTTCAGTTTTTCCTGGAATTATTTTAGAGCTGAAAATGATTTTCTTTATAATTCCCGAAATTAATAAAATACCTGATTTTTCGCCGACCACAAACCCTAACACTATATATATGCCGGCGTAGCCCTTGACGCCCTGGTTTCAGAAGTACGGCCCGTTTGGCGAGCCGCCACCCGTAGCCTCGCAGATCGGACGCCGAAGTTCTTCTCACCTAGGGTTCCGGCGAACGTTCGGCGATGGTTTCCGGCCATCTCCGGCGAGCTCCGCGGAAACCGCCACCGCAGCGAGGTTTGTCTCGATCTCCTCCACACCGGCATGCCTTTAGTTTTACGAATCCATGCCCTTTTGATTGATTCCCTAACCCATCTTTTCTTTTTCCGGCGAGCTACTCCATGAACAGGTTGCTGTTCATCGTCTGAGGCCACCTCGCGCCTGCAGTTGGCCCCGCCGCGGCCTGGGCTGCGTCCCGCGCCCCAGTCGCGCGTCGCCGCTGCCTGTCCCGCGCCCCAGCGCGTGCTCCCGCTGCCCGTCACGCGAGCAGCAGCCATGGCTGCCGCCGGCGACTCGTGCAGCCACGGTCGTCCATGGGGATCGGGCGCCCTGGGTGCCCAGCGCGCCACTGTGCCTCCGCCGGCCGGCCAGCAGGCCCTGCGGCCTGGCCCCTTCCTTCCCCGCGCATTGCAGCAGCCCCAAGTGGCCATGGAGGTCACGATCCCCTTCAGCCAGAGGAAGAAGACGATGGAGGTAGAAGATTCCCGTAATTACAGAAATGCCATTGATCGTATTATCTCCGCCGTTTCACTGTTTTAGCTCCGAATTGAGTCGTTCAAGTTGCGTTAGAATCGTGTCATCGAGCACTACGCAATAGCAATATCATTTATTGCATAACTCCACTGTGAATTTATTTATTTAAAATGTTAATTTGATTAATAATTATATAATAGTTTTATAAATAAAATCGACCTAGGATTTATAATCCGTTTTTGTTTGTGTGCGACCGTGCCGACCATAAGCTATGTGTTAACAATGACCTTCTATCTTCTCACATGTTTATAAAATTAGTTTTCCAATGCTCTTTTAAAATGCGATTAGCCTAGTTTGATCTTGTTAGTTGTGCCCTCTTAACGACGTTCCTTCGTCGGTCTTTCTAGTGCTTTCATGGCCATAGCTCCGCTCTCTACCTCTTGTACGCTCTTTCTTTAGCCATTTCTTTTGTGTAATGTCTGTTCTTAGTGTTGTCTCGTTTGTGTTGCTTGTTTGTTGCGAGTAGACGACGAGCCATCGACAAGTGGTGAAGACCAGGAGTTGAGGACCAACAAGTGCAGGCGAGGTTGGAGACCGAAAGATAGAAGCTAAAGATTGTAGAGCAAAATGATCTTTGGATTTAAGGCAAGTGCGAGGCACCCTTTGATCATATTGAACCTATGAACTTTCATACTAATTGCATGCATGTGTTTAATACATCAAACCTAAGGACATACTAGCCACTACTATCCATATATCACCCATGGGGGTTTATAGATAGGATATAAGTCTGCTAGTGCTCCTCTTACCTACTCATTAATGATGTATTATTAAAATATTGCTTCTTAAGTAAAGCTGATGGTAATGGTCGGCCATGGTGGAGATGTCGATGCGGGATGCATCATTGGTTGGTGAAGCAAGAGAGATGCGGATGCTAGTGTTGAGACCCGTAGCGACGGGGCATCCGTGTCCGCTCTCCTTAAGGACCGGTTCCTAGACGGTTCAACTGGGACAATCCGTACGACTCCAGGCTATATGGCTCTGGCTTGGCAAATTATCGGGAGTCATCATAGGTAGGTTGGTAACTTGCCGACGGGTGCCATAGCTATGGTGAGAAGGGTGATCCCAAGTTCGAAGCATGAGGGTTACTGGGAGATCCGCAGCGGAGCGGCGTGTGCGGGCACGTCTCTCATGTGCTTGGGACATTGCGATCGGGCTACCACTACCTATGACCCGTGAACAGACCTCGTAGTGAGACCCCGCCCATTCACCTTGGTAGTGTTTTGGGGAGTCATGACCCCGGGCATATGGGAATCACGACCTAGAGGGAAAGTGTACACCTCTCGCAGAGTTTGATCAAACCGATATATCGTCCGAGCTCTCGGTATGAGCGGCCCGCCCTCTCGGATTAGCAAATGGACCTCATGGACCTTTGATGATGGAGAAGTTTATGGAGGTTGCTACCTCGGGTTTTATCGGGATTGCCATCCTGTGTTCTCTCGAGATAGCGATCTCGGCTGATTTGATGATCATGTTATGATCTATATAATATAATGATGATGTTAATCAACTCTTAATTCTACTGGAACCATAATTAAGGGTTGGGCTTTTATACCAAGTTGATTAGTAGTAGGTTGCTAATTAAAATACACCTCCTACTAAAAGTGCTACCGCAGTTATACTTTTGAGCTTTACCTTGTTCAAGCCATGCATATCATTATACTTTCCACCTGTACTTGTTGAGTTCTACATGGACTCACCTTGCTATAGTTTGCTAGCAAGGCGTACTTAGAAGGACAAAGGCATTGAGATGTCTGAGTTGCTTGGCGTACGGAGCCCCACCAACAAGCGTCCCCGTGAAGATGGAGCTCAAGTGGAGTTCCGCAATCCGTTCCGCGTTAGCCGATGTTTGTAAGTGTTATTAAGTATATTATCGTTATTTATAGTACATTGTTACTTGATATTTCCATTCTATGTTATATGTGTGGACTTCCCGGGCACACATATGACGGCCTTTGGTTCTCTTTTGAAAACCAGGGTGTTATATAGCGGGGAGATGACAGGTCCCTTTGTTACCTTTGTAATCCACTTCCCGTCGCCGTAGGTAAGGTAGGTCCAAAAGTGCTAGGTTAAGCATCCTCTCGTGGTGTCTTTTCTTAGGTGCTCCCATAGAGTAGTAGTTGCAAAGCTTGCCATAGGTTGGAAGAAGACTGTGGTAGTAATCCTCTCTATATCGCTCATTACCTTGTCTGTAGCTCAGGGGTTAGGTATAGACTTAGGTTAGTCAGATGCACGTTTTCTCCTAGCGGATAAATAAATAACGATACTCTGGAATATCTCCCGGGTGAAGTGCTCACCGATATCCATGCGCTTGCGGATTATTTCTCTTTGATTCTTTCGTGTGCGTATCTAGTATCAACAAGCATTTCTGGCGCCGTTGCCGGGGAGAAAGACGGTCTGCTGAGATAACCTAAGTCGCTTAACCATGTATTGTTCTTTTATCTTTTTTTCTTGTTTTCTTTTGCCTTTTATTTTATATCCTTATGGATAACCTAAATTCCACGCCTATCCACCAATATCTTGCACCCATGAGCACATGCTTAGAGCCTCTAGAACCCATGATTTTCACATTTAGCTATGAGCTACACCAATCTGTGGTTGCAATAGGTCAAAGCCAACCCTTTTCGACGCTAGAGTCCTATCTTCTAATCAAGAGGGTAATGAACCCAAAGTCCTATCCTCTCGATCAAGTAGGTAATGAACTTCTTGCTACACTTAGGGAATCTTTTAATCTTCCTATAAATTTAGGTTTAGACCTAGCCTTACAAGACCATGTTCTTCTTCAACGTCTCGTATATGGGTCTTGATAATACCACCTTTGGAGGAGTTTTCCTTTCTTTATCCATTAGTGAAGTAAGGTTTGTCCTTATTATTAGTGGACACACTCCTTGCTCTAGCCTTCATGATAACATCCTAGAGGTAGAGAAGGAATCATCCCCCAAACTAGAAGAGGAAGTTTCCATAGCCACTTTGCAAACATTTCAATCCCATGATTTGGCTATCCATCCCAAACCGCAGTACTCCAAAATTCTCTAAGGAAAGGAGTAATTCTATCCTTAGAAATTCTTTTTTATGACAATTTTGGGAGCATAAACTTCCCGCTTCATAAGAGATCTTTTAGTGCATACATTGTCAATCTTCTCAGGAAGAGATCTTTTAGAAAGCATCTCACATCCAATCCCTTTGAAGGACGCTTAGAAAGACTCAAGGATGGCATATCAAGTGATGCCATGGAAGGAGAGCATAGCCATCTAGAAACCACCTTTGTCTTCTCTCTTTTCTACCCACATCGATATAGAATATGAACCCACCTTTAAACCCATCCTTGACCCCTATAACTCGTTCTATGCTTTTTCTCCCAAACCTCCCGACGATCCTAGAAATCCGTGTACATATCCCATGCATAGGAATCATCAAGAACATATAGAGGATCTTGAAGAGCAACATCCATGGCTAGAGAGCATTAAAAACCTATGTGCTATTGCCATTGAATGGGTGGATAAGGCCTTAGATGAGATCATTTCGAGAGACGATCCAAGGGGAATTTTGGACATTTATGTCGAGTCACCCTTGGAAGTGGAAGATGATGGAGGCTTCAATGAGCAAAGTAGTTACTTCTTAAACACCCCATCAAGACCTTGCTCATATGAAAAATCTCCTGATTCACTTAGTCTCTCTAACATTACCGCACATGAGATCTTCAACCACCTCATGCTCCCTATTCCTACAGATTTTGAGAGGATGGTTGTAGACATATATACTTATCATAAATATTGTAGATCTCATTGTGTTGAATCCCGAGATTAGTGCACATAGATTGGTATTGGAGGGAAACCACTTCACCAATTCACATCTTGAAGGTTTCCCAAGGACAAGCTTAGTGTCCTAAAACAAGCACCGTTTAGACCATGACATGAGTGTACACCTTTCCACCGCGCCGCCCTTCTTAAATGAGCATAGAGTTATAATTGTGAAAATATTCCTTCGTGTATTTGTGTCACTAACCTTTCTAGGTTCGAAGCAAAAAGATCGAAGGAATAACAAATGCAAGGTATGTCCAACCAATCATTATGCAACATTGAATTGCATTCATCCAATCTTGATTTCGCCGAATTCAAGCTTGGGGATATACTTCCATAAATACATCTTTTGCCATGTTGCTACATTATTTTGGTTGTCCCTACCTTTGGCATGCTCGGTTTGCTAAACATTAATCATGCCCCGCCATCACCGTTTGAGTAAATCTCTCGTAGTGCTCTCATGCCGCCTTTGTCTCGTTATAGTATGCTTTAGTTTAGAGGTGCTTCATAATTGCAATATGGGTACTTCTAAAGGTTTTTAAATTAAGCATGGTGCTTAGGTTAAATTGCCTTCCTTAATTAGATTAGACATGGAGTCTAGTTTGGTTATTGAACTAAAATTGTGCTTTGTAGTAGATATTGGTATATTTTGTTGGACTAACCCCCGCAGAAAACTTCCAAATTCAAATTGGGAAAGTCCCGAGATGAACTCACATCGAGAGATGAAGCAAGGCATATGATGAACCCGAACAATACTTCGCACGTAAGACATAGCTCATTCATCGTCCAAGAAAGAGTTGAAAGAATGTATGGCCTACCTATTCATGGTGAACCTGCCAAATCACCACTTCAGTGATGGAACAAAGGAGACAAGAGTGCTACAAGAAGAATCCACATCAATAGCACTCACCCAAAGGAAGTGGATGAACAAGGCGACCAACTATGAGCAACCTTGAAGACATCATAGTATTGAGCCCAAAACTCGAGCTAGGACACCAATGAGAAGCCGGGAGAAACTCACCTTATTTTGGTCAATCAAAGACCTCGCTCTTATTATTCTTGAAGACACCATCTTGCACGTCGGCAAAGTAAGGACAAGCATGTCATGATAGCTTGCATCCTTGTGTCAACCAATCACCATCAAGGGTTGACTACCGACCAAGCCCAAGAAGACCATGAACAACTACATTTGCAAGATGATGTCCCTATGCCATTGGAGATGAAGCCTGCATACAATTAATGATGTCCCTTCCTTGATCATCAAGACGGATGGCGTATCATGAACTGCAACTCTTCACCATGCTGCTAGAAGACAAAGACCATCAAGGAAGAACTCCCGTCTACATCTCCAATGAACATCAATTAGTCGACCAAGGCTCAGCAGAAATCAAGAATGGTTGACAAAAGAAGATCATGCAACTGTCCGTCCTAGATTGGATAGTCCAAAGAAAAGAAGAATGCAAAGGAGAGATCTTTGCTCAATGGACCTAGAATCAAGATCCCTCTCCAACAGACTTCGAACGTAGGATGGACAATGTCTAAAGAACATATAGTTACAACACACTTCGAGGGATGATTCAACACATACACTTAGCTTCCAATGATGAGCAACAACAAGCTTGGGGAGGAAGGCCGCCGACACCTCTAATGATGATCCAACAATGCCCTTCCTCTTCTTAAACCCTCGTCACTCGGCACACCGGTTTGCAATCCCTCCACTCGCAATTACTTCCTCTCTATAAGTTTGACTATTTTCTATTGATTTCATACACCAATCAAACTTAAGACATAGTAAAATCAATCTTTAAGAGAAGAAGTAATGTTGAGTAAATGTTCTACGCTAATTAAAATTTTCAACCCAATCTTTTCTGTAGCATAGAATATGACCTTTAGCTTAATGACATCTCTACCCTTGTTATTATTTGTATATTCCTTCGGGTATGTGTTGTCCACTAATCCTCTACAGAGAAGAAACAATAAGTAGAGCACAAGGTCAAGGGAGAGGCCCACTAGAAGCATCTACTCTTCATCCCAGGGTGCTCCAGTGATAAAGTTCTAAACCTGCAACATGCACACTAAACAAGATGCTACTAGTATCACAATTAAAGGTTCACTTCAAACCGTTGGAGAAGGAGAGAACATGGATGACCCCTTCCTCAAGAGATATCAGCTCAAGAGGTGCAGTTCTCAAGGTCTCTACCTTTGGGATCAAATGATGCACCAAAGGATTGAACATGACAAGAAGTCCTATTCAGAGGACTTAAAACACCGAACCCTTGCCAAGGAGGTAACTTGGTAGTTATCCATATTTCCCATTTCAAAGCATTGCACAAGTTTTTCCTTTAGCATATTCACTTTCGCATAATCAGTCCTTGTTGCATATTTACTTTACTGCATCTGCATTAGAAAAAGAAAATAATTTTGTCTTGCATTGCATCCAGAAAATGCTAAGCCCCATGAGAATAATTTTGTGGTGCGACAGCCCACAAAGATATCCACTGTGGTGGCATAAAAATAAGCTTTCATCTTAGTTACATTTTTCTCGTCTACATACCATAAAATATAAAATTGCAAAAATATTAAGATCTTGCTAAAAAGATTTATGTGTTAAGAAGGTTCTAGACATTCAAGGCTTAGAGGTTTATCACTAACACTTAATCGGTTCCCACAAGCTTTGTTGTCTATTTGAGCCCGACGTAACTTAAAGGAACAAGAAGAGCTAACAGGCAGAAGGACGTCCTATCCCTTGTCGGAGTGCTTGTCTTCAATAGTTGCGTCTGTCTCTACAGCCATTATCCCCGACACTCCGAGGAGCAATACGCCTTCACCGCGCCGAAACACCATTAGACTACGTCAACATCCAGCTTGGGGGAGAGTACCCCCTTGTATCTAGCTAAGTGTCACTAGCTTATCTATCTATCTATCTATCTATCTATCTATCTATCTATTTGTTATCTATCTATCTATCTATCTATCTATCTATCTATCTATCTATCTATCTATCTATCTATTTGTTAGTTTGCAAAATAAAATAGAGAAGAGTATGTAAAAAGTCTCTTTGCTAAAATAAACCCTACGAATAAGCTCTTATATGGAAATGATGAATAGTTGCTCTCGCTGTAATTCCTTTCAAGTACCTAGTTTTCAACCTTGCACTCTCCCGAGTTTTGGACACAACAAGATTTAAGATTTACTCGAATTAAGATTTACTCTGAACCGGAAACTTGTGGGTAGCGAATGTTTGATCTAAGTCTAGGTAGTTGACGGATATGATATGGGAAAGTTTTGAGCTGCTGTACATCTTGTTCCTAGAGATACTAGAGTTCTGGAGAATTTATTTGAAAATCTTAAAATTTCTGCTTGATGAGTTCCTGTATGACGAGAGTTCAAAATTCCTACCACAGCCATACATTCATGCTTGCTAGATTAGGAAAACCCATCTATTTATATAGATCATATTGTAGGCTTGAGTGTAGTCTTTATAGGCATTGAGTGTGGTTATGCTTTGTGGACCCATAAGGAACCAAATCATGCGGTTAAAGTCAATACTATGTGCTCTCCATCCATTGATCTATGCTACTTCGTCCTCGAAGCATGCACCCATTTTATAAATACTACATTCATTCTCGTGCTACTTCGTCCCTAGAAGTACCACCTACATATAGATCCACATCCACCACATATTGTGCTATCTCTACCCCGGAGATACGCACCTATCTTTGCTCCTACCTTGGGAGTACGCATTCCCCCACATATTGTCTTGTCTCTACCCCGGAGATACGCGCTTATGCTTTGCTCCTACCCCGGGAGTACGCATCCCTCCATCCATCCACAAAATACATACGCCACTCATTTCACTTCATCCGAAAAGGTTCTACTCCTATCCCGGGAGTGAACATCTAGAAATAATCATCGCCGTTCCATTTGCCTACATAAAAGCTCCAGTCATTATCATTTCAAGTTATACACTCCCCGTTGCTAAAGTTTCATTTTCGAGAGGATTGGTTGCTCGTTAAAAAAAAAAAGAAGAAAAAAAAGAAAGAAAGAAAGAGTAGCCAAGTCCTTCCCTTCAAGAAGTTTCAAGGTTTCCGAATAAAGGGAGTCATGTTATCCCCAAAGGAGCAAGTGTAGAAGTAGATGTTCACCAAGTGATCACCCTTCATAATCATTTCCTTATCATCATCATCTTATCATTCATCCCATTTCCTCATTCACATGCACATATGACTTTATTATTTTAGTTCCTATTGGATCCATGGTATAACTGTGCAATATATGCAAGTGAGTTTGAGTGTCTCCCCACCTATAAGCTCCACATAAGCCTATTAGAAAGTAGGGTGAGAGAGAGAGAAGGCACTTTCCACTATGCCTTAATTCCACAAATACCACATATTTTGAGAGAAGAGAGAAGGCATACACTACTCATGCCTTGGAGAGGATCCAAATACCACAAATGAGAGACTTGAAAGGGTCATACAAGGAAACTCGAGTTTTATTTGAAAATCTTGCAAAAACTCCGGAATGACAAGTTGATCAAAGAGCGAGAAACATAGCGCTTGACTTGACCGTTCTGTCTTTCAACTGCTCAAGACCCAAGTGACGGCTACAAGCCCCATGGTGAAAGGTAATATGAGTAAGTTTTGAGTCAGAATAGTTCACTCTAATTCGGAGGAGAGTTCTTGTTTGAACGCATGTGTACTTTTGAGGCGTGAAAGCATTGTAGCAACTCCTGATCCACACTGTATCTTCGCTCAGGGACGAGCAAAAGGTAAGCTTGGGGGAGTTGTTGACGGTCGTTAAGTGCCAATTTTTACCGTCAACTAAACATGAGAAAGGACCTAAATATAATTACCATCTAGATATAGGGCTTACACTAATGGAATTCCATGAGTTTTGGTGAATGTCTGTTTCTGCAGGGTGTCAGCTGAAAATACCCAAGGAAGGCCCACATGTCATGATTACATAGAGAGAAAGACCGAACGGGTAAAATTGTATATTCTAGAAGACTCCAGAAGGCAAACCCTGGAAGCGGGGACCCACCTGGCAGAGTGGTGGGTCGGCCGACTCCCAGGGTGGGTCGGCCGACTGCCCACTTCAACCAATCAGAATCAGCCTCGCAGATCCCTGTTCCACCGCCTTTGAGGATGAATAATAATCGTCCGTTTAGGTCGGTTTGATCCGAGGGCTGCGGTGCATCCTAGGGGCTATATAAGCGGGCCCCCGGCCCCGGGAGGAGGCATCCCATGAAACCCTAATTCATTATTTCCGAGAGAGGATCGGGTGAGAGGGTCCCTTGAATGGATCTCCTCCCTAGAGCCTAGCATTCAAGATAGTTAGAGAGAGTATAGGGTGGAGGTAGAGTTGGAGGAAGCCCGGCATGTCGGTGACTCCTCTCCGGTTGTACCTGCGGGATCAAGTCTCCTAACCCGAGGCATGGTTCTAGGATCATTCTGCAATTCAACTTCTAATACTAGTAAGTTCTTGTTATTATTGCTCTTTGGTTTACGAGTTTACTTTATTCGCTTTCGGTTGGGAATAGAGTAATCGTTCGTAGCGTAAGCGTGGTGCTTGGGCTAGGTTCACTCGTAGATGCTCCCTATCTGGCTGGAACCGTGGTAGTAGCGGGGGAGATGACAGTCCCTTTGTTACCTTTGTAATCCACTTCCCGTCAGTAGGTAAGGTAGGTCCAAAAGTGCTAGGTTAAGCATCCTCTGTGGTGTCTTTTCTTAGGTGCTCCCATAGAGTAGTAGTTGCAAAGCTTGCCATAGGTTGGAAGAAGACTGTGGTAGTAATCCTCTCTATATCGCTCATTACCTTGTCTGTAGCTCAGGGGTTAGGTATAGACTTAGGTTAGTCAGATGCACGTTTTCTCCTAGTGGATAAATAAATAACGATACTCTGGAATATCTCCCGGGTGAAGTGCTCACCAATATCCGTGCGCTTGTGGATTATTTCTCTTTGATTCTTTCGTGTGCATATCTAGTATCAACAGGCAGCACAGTCGTGTGTGCAATTATGGATGTTCTGGAGTCGTGGAGCTGTAGTTAAGGGCCGTTCAGGCTCTCGGGTGATGACAAACATTGTGGTGGTGAGGCCAGAGGCATCAAAACGCCTTAACCATGGCATACGGTCATGCTTGACCTAGTGTCAAGAGCTGTAGGACACGCACGAATCGGCCGTACGGCAGCAAAGTCGTGTGTGCAAATATGGCAGTTCTGGAGCCGTGGAGCCGAGGTTAAGGGCCGTTTAGGCTCTCGAGCGACGATAAACGCTATGGTAGAGAGGCCAGAGGTGTCAAAATGCCTTAACCATGGCGTACGGGCTTGCTTGACTCAGTGCCGGGAGCCATAGGACGCGTTGGAACCGACCATGCGGCAGCATGGTCGTGTGTGCAAATGTGGCGGTTTTGCCATGGAGCCATGGTTAAGGGCCCTTCGGGCTCTCGGGTGATGGAAAACTCTATGGTGGAGAGGTGAGAGGCATCAAAATGGCTTAACCATGGCGTACGGGTGTGCTTGAACCGGTGCCGAGAGCCGTAGGATGCACGGGATCCGGCCGTGCGTGCGCCGGCACGGTCGTGTGTGCAATTATGGATGTTCGAGTCGTGGAGCTATAGTTAAGGGCCGTTCGGGCTCTCGGGTGATGACAAACATTGTGGTGGTGGGGCCGGAGGTGTCAAAATGCCTTAACCATGGCATACGGTCGTGCTTGACCTAGTGTCGAGAGCCGTAGGACACGTAGGAACCGGGCCATGCGGTAGCATAGTCGTGTGTGCAAATATGGCGGTTCTAGAGCGGTGGAGCCATGGTTAAGGGCCATTCGGGTTCTTGGGTGGCAACAAATGCGTGGTCGAGAGGCCGGCGGTGTCAAAACGCCTTAACCATAGTGCATGGGCGTGCTTGACTTGGTGGGAGGAGCCGTAGGATGCGCAGGAACCGGCCGTGCGGCGGCAAAGTCGTGTGTGCAAATATGGCGGTCTGGAGCCGTGGAGCCGAGGTTAAGTGCCGTTCGGGCTCTCAAGTGACGGCAAACGCTATGGTAGAGAGGCCGAGAGGTGTCAAAATGCCTTAACCATGGCGTACAAGCATGCTTGACTCGGAGCGGGAGCCATAAAATGCATTGGAACCGGCCGTGCGGCGGCATGGTCGAGTGTGCAAATATGGCGGTTTTGGAGCCGTGGAGGCATGGTTAAGGGCCCTTCAGGCTCTCGGGTGATGGAAAACTCTATGGTGGAGAGGTGAGAGGCATCAAAATGGCTTAACCATGGCATACAGGCGTGCTTGACCCGGTGCTGAGAGCCATAGGATGCACAGGATCCGACCGTGCAGCAGCACAATTGTGTGTGCAATTATGGATGTTTTGGAGTCGTGGAGCTGTAGTTAAGGGCCGTTCAGGCTCTTGGGTGAGGACAAACATTGTGGTGGTGAGGCCAAAGGCATCAAAACGCCTTAACCATGGCATACGGTCACGCTTGACCTAGTGTCAAGAGCTGTAGGACACGCACGAACCGGCTGTGCAGTAGCATATTCGTGTGTGCAAATATGGCAGTTCTAGGGCTGTGGAGCCATGCTTAAGGGCCATTTAGGTTCTTAGGCGGCAACAAACGCTGTGGTGGAGAGGCTAGAGGTGTCAAAATGCCTTAACCATGGCGTATGGGCATGCTTGACTCAGTGCCAGGAGCCATAGGATGCGTTGGAACTGACCGTGCGGCAGCATGGTCGTGTGTGCAAATATGGCAGTTCTGGAGCCGTGGAGCCAAGGTTAAGGGCCGTTCGGGCTCTCGAGCGATGGCAAACGCTATGGTAGAGAGGCCAGAGGTGTCAAAATGCCTTAACCATGGCGTACGGGCATGCTTGACTCGGTTGAGAGCCATAGGATGCGTTGGAACCGACCGTGCGGCGGCATGGTCGTGTGTGCAAATATGGCGTTTTGCGGTCGTGGAGGCAGTGGTTAAGGGCCCTTCGGGCTCTCGGGTGATGAAAAACTCTATGGTGGAGAGGTGAGAGGCATCAAAATGGCTTAACCATGGCGTACGGGTGTGCTTGACCCGGTGCCGAGAGCCGTAGGATGCACGGGATCCGGGCGTGTGGCAGCACGATCGTGTGTGCAATTATGGATGTTCTGAGTCGTGGAGCTATAGTTAAGGGCCGTTCGGGCTCTCGGGTGATGACAAATATTGTGGTGGTGAGGCCGGGCGTCAAAACGCCTTAACCATGGCATACGGTGGTGCTTGACCTAGTGTCGAGAGCTATAGGACATGCGGGAACTGGCCGGCGCGGTAGCATAGTCGTGTGTGCAATTATGGCTGTTCTAGAGCCGTGGAGCCATGGTTAAGGGCCATTCGGGTTCTCGGGTGGTAATAAACGCTGTGGTGGAGAGGCCAAAGGTGTTAAAACACCTTAACCATGGTGCATGGGCGTGCTTGACTTGGTGCGAGGAGCCGTAGGACGCATAGGAACCGGCCGTGCGGCGGAAAGTCGTGTGTGCAAATATGGCGGTCCTGGAGCCGTGGAGCCGAGGTTAAGGGCCGTTCGGGCTCTCGAGCGATGACAAATGCTATGGTAGAGAGGCCGAGGTGTCAAAATGCCTTAACAATGGTGTACGGGCTTGCTTGACTCAGTGTCGGGAGCCATAGGACGCGTTGGAACCGACCATGCGGCGGCATGGTCGTGTGTGCAAATGTGGCGGTTTTACTTGCCGTGGAGCCATGGTTAAGGGCCCTTCGGGCTCTTGGGTGATGGAAAACTCTATGGTGGAGAGGTGAGAGGCATCAAAATGGCTTAACCATGGCGTACGGGTGTGCTTGAACCGGTGCCGAGAGCCGTAGGATGCACGGGATCCGGCCGTGCGCCGGCACGGTCGTGTGTGCAATTATAGATGTTACGGAGTCGTGGAGCTATAGTTAAGGGCCGTTCGGGCTCTCGGGTGATGACAAACATTGTGGTGGTGGGGCCGGAGGTGTCAAAACGCCTTAACCATGGCATACGGTCGTGCTTGACCTAGTGTCGAGAGCCGTAGGACACGTAGGAACCGGTGTGCGGTAGCATAGTCGTGTGTGCAAATATGGCAGTTCTAGAGCGGTGGAGCCATGGTTAAGGGCCATTCGGGTTCTTGGACGGCAACAAATGCTGTGGTCGAGAGGCCAGCGGTGTGAAAACGCCTTAACCATAGTGCATGGGCATGCTTGACTTGGTGCGAGGAGCCGTAGGATGCGCAGGAACCGGCCGTGCGGCAGCAAAGTCGTGTTTGCAAATATGGCAGTTCTGGAGCCGTGGAGCCGAGGTTAAGTGCCGTTCAGGCTCTCGAGTGACGGCAAACGCTATGGTAGAGAGGCCAGAGGTGTCAAAATGCCTTAACCATGGCGTACGGGCATGCTTGACTCAGTGCCGAGAGCCATAGGATGCGTTGGAACCGGCCGTGCGGCAGCATGGTCGTGTGTGCAAATATGGCGCTTTGTAGCCGTGGAGCCGTGGTTAAGGGCCCTTCGGGCTCTCGGGTGATGAAAAACTCTATGGTGGAGAGGTGAGAGGCTTCAAAATGGCTTTACCATGGCGTACGGGCGTGCTTGACCCGGTGCCGAGAGCCGTAGGATGCACGGGGATCCGGGCGTGCGGCGGCACAGTCGTGTGTGCAATTATGGATGTTCTGGAGTTGTGGAGCTGTAGTTAAGGGCCGTTCAGGCTCTTGGGTGATGACAAACATTGTGGTGGTGAGGCCAAAGGCATCAAAATGCCTTAACCATGGCATACGGTCACGCTTGACCTAGTGTCAAGAGCTGTAGGACACGCAGGAACCGGGCGTGCGGTAGCATATTCGTGTGTGCAAATATGGCGAGTTCTAGAGCGGTGGAGCCATGGTTAAGGGCCATTCAGTTCTCGGGCGGCAACAAACGCTGTGGTGGAGAGGCTAGAGGTGTCAAAATGCCTTAACCATGGCATACGGGCATGCTTGACTCGGTGCCGGGAGCCATAGGATGCGTTGAACCGACCGGCCGTGCGGCGGCATGGTCGTGTGTGCAAATATGGCGGTTCGAGCCGTGGAGCCAAGGTTAAGGGCCGTTCGGGCTCTCGAGCGATGGCAAACGCTATGGTAGAGAGACCAGAGGTGTCAAAATGCCTTAACCATGGCGTACGGGCATGCTTGACTCGGTCCGAGAGCCATAGGATGCGTTGGAACCGACCGTGCGGCGGCATGGTCGTGTGTGCAAATATGGCGTTTTGCGGCCGTGGAGCTATGGTTAGGGCCCTTCGGGCTCTCGGGTGATGAAAAACTCTATGGTGGAGAGGTGAGAGGCATCAAAATGGCTTAACCATGGCGTACGGGCGTGCTTTACCCGGTGCCGAGAGCGGTAGGATGCACGGGATCCGGCCGTGTGGGCAGCACGATCGTGTGTGCAATTATGGATGTTCAGGTCGTGGAGCTATAGTTAAGGGCCGTTCGGGCTCTCGGGTGATGACAAATATTGTGGTGGTGAGGCCGAGGCGTCAAAACGCCTTAACCATGGCATACGATCGTGCTTGACCTAGTGTCGAGAGCTATAGGACATGCGGAACCGGGCGTGCGGTAGCATAGTTGTGTGTGCAAATATGGCGCTTCTAGAGCCGTGGAGCCATGGTTAAGGGCCATTCGGGTTCTCGGGGGCGGTAATAAACGCTGTGGTGGAGAGGCCAAAGGTGTTAAAATGCCTTAACCATGGTGCATGGGTGTGCTTGACTTGGTGCGAGGAGCCGTAGGACGCATAGGAACCGGCCGTGCGGCAAAGAAAGTCGTGTGTGCAAATATGGCGGTTCGGAGCCGTGGAGCCGAGGTTAAGGGCCGTTCGGGCTCTCGAGCGACGACAAACGCTATGGTAGAGAGGCCGGAGGTGTCAAAATGCCTTAACCATGGCGTACGGGCTTGCTTGACTCGGTCGGGAGCCATAGGACGCGTTGGAATCGACCATGTGGCAGCATGGTCTTGTGTGCAAATGTGGCGGTTTTTTACCGCGTGGAGCCATGGTTAAGGGCCCTTCAGGCTCTCGGGTGATGGAAAACTCTATGGTGGAGAGGTGAGAGGCATCAAAATGGCTTAACCATGGCGTACGGGTGTGCTTGAACCGGTGCCGAGAGCCGTAGGATGCACAGGATCCGGCCGTGCGCCAGCACAGTCGTGTGTGCAATTATGGATGTTCTCGAGTCGTGGAGCTATAGTTAAGGGCCGTTCGGGCTCTCGGGTGATGACAAACATTGTGGTGGTGGGGCCAGAGGTGTCAAAACGCCTTAACCATGGCATACGGTCGTGCTTGACCTAGTGTCGAGAGCTGTAGGACACGTAGGAACCGGCTGTGCGGTAGCATAGTCATGTGTGCAAATATGGCAGTTCTAGAGCGGTGGAGCCATGGTTAAGGGCCATTCGGGTTCTTGGGCGGCAACAAATGCTGTGGTCGAGAGGCCGCGGTGTCAAAACACCTTAACCATAGTGCATGGGCGTGCTTGACTTGGTGCGAGGAGCCGTAGGATGCGCAGGAACCGGCCGTGCGGGCAAAGAAAGTCGTGTGTGCAAATATGGCGGTTCGGAGCCGTGGAGCCGAGGTTAAGTGCCATTCGTGCTCTCGAGTGATGGCAAACGCTATGGTAGAGAGGCCAGAGGTGTCAAAATGCCTTAACCATGGCGTACATGCATGCTTGACTCAGAGCCGGGAGCCATAAAATGCGTTGGAACCGACCGTGCGGCAGCATGGTCGAGTGTGCAAATATGGCAGTTTTGGAGCCGTGGAGGCATGGTTAAGGGCCCTTCAGGCTCTCAGGTGATGGAAAACTCTATGGTGGAGAGGTGAGAGGCATCAAAATGGCTTAACCATGGCGTACAAGCGTGCTTGACCCGGTGCCTAGAGCCATAGGATGCACAGGATCCGGCCGTGCGGCGGCACGACAACTGCGTGTGTGCAATTATGGATGTTCTGGAGTCGTGGAGCTGTAGTTAAGGGCCGTTCAGGCTCTCGAGTGATGACAAACATTGTGGTGGTGAGGCCAAAGGCATCAAAACACCTTAACCATGGCATACGGTCATGCTTGACCTAGTGTCAAGAGTTGTAGGACACGCACGAACCGGCTGTGCGGTAGCATATTCGTGTGTGCAAATATGGCAGTTCTAGAGCTGTGGAGCCATGGTTAAGGGCCATTCGGGTTCTCGGGCGGCAACAAACGCTGTGGTGGAGAGGCTAGAGGTGTCAAAATGCCTTAACCATGGCGTACGGGCATGCTTGACTCGGTGCCGGGAGCCATAGGATGCGTTGAACCGACCGTGCGGCGGCATGGTCGTGTGTGCAAATATGGCGCTTCTGGAGCCGTGGAGCCAAGGTTAAGGGCCGTTCGGGCTCTCGAGCGATGGCAAACGCTATGGTAGAGAGGCCGAGAGGTGTCAAAATGCCTTAACCATGGCGTATGGGCATGCTTGACTCGGTGCGAGAGCCATAGGATGCGTTGGAACCGACCGTGTGGCAGCATGGTCGTGTGTGCAAATATGGCGCTTTGCGGCCGTGGAGCCGTGGTTAAGGGCCCTTCGGGCTCTCGGGTGATGAAAAACTCTATGGTGGAGAGGTGAGAGGCATCAAAATGGCTTAACCATGGCGTACGGGCGTGCTTGACCCGGTGCCGAGAGCCGTAGGATGCACGGGATCCGGGCGTGGCGGCACGGTCGTGTGTGCAATTATGGATGTTCTGGAGTCGTGGAGCTATAGTTAAGGGCCGTTCGGGCTCTCGGGTGATGACAAATATTGTGGTGGTGAGGCCGAGGCATCAAAATGCCTTAACCATGGCATACGGTCGTGCTTGACCTAGTGTCGAGAGCTATAGGACATGCGAACCGGGCCGTGCGGTAGCATAGTCGTGTGTGCAAATATGGCAGTTCTAGAGCCGTGGAGCCATGGTTAAGGGCCATTCGGGTTCTCGGGCGGTAATAAACGCTATGGTGGAGAGGCCAAAGGTGTTAAAACGCCTTAACCATGGTGCATGGGTGTGCTTGACTTGGTGCGAGGAGCCGTAGGACGCATAGGAACCGGCCGTGCGGCAAAGAAAGTCATGTGTGCAAATATGGTAGTTACCGGAGCCATGGAGCCGAGGTTAAGGGCCGTTCGGGCTCTCGAGCGATGACAAACGCTATGGTAGAGAGGCCGGAGGTGTCAAAATGCCTTAACCATGGCGTACGGGCTTGCTTGACTCGGTCGGGAGCCATAGGACGCGTTGGAACCGACCATGCGGCGGCATGGTCGTGTGTGCAAATGTGGCGGTTTTGGAGCCGTGGAGCCATGGTTAAGGGCCCTTCGGGCTCTCGGGTGATGGAAAACTCTATGGTGGAGAGGTGAGAGGCATCAAAATGGCTTAACCATGGCGTACGGGTGTGCTTGAACCGGTGCCGAGAGCCGTAGGATGCACGGGATCCGGCCGTGCGCCGGCACGGTCGTGTGTGCAATTATGGATGTTCGAGTCGTGGAGCTATAGTTAAGGGCCGTTCGGGCTCTCGGGTGATGACAAACATTGTGGTGGTGGGGCCAGAGGTGTCAAAATGCCTTAACCATGGCATACGGTTGTGCTTGACCTAGTGTCGAGAGCTGTAGGACACGTAGGAACCGGCTGTGCGGTAGCATAGTCATGTATGCAAATATGGCAGTTCTAGAGCGGTGGAGCCATGGTTAAGGGAAATTCGGGTTCTTGGGCGGCAACAAATGCTGTGGTCGAGAGGCCAGCGGTGTCAAAACGCCTTAACCATAGTGCATGGGTGTGCTTGACTTGGTGCGAGGAGCCGTAGGATGCGCAGGAACCGGCCGTGCGCGGGTGTGTGCAAATATGGCGCCCGGCAAGTTAAGTGCGTGTGTGCAAATGTGGCGAGTGCCTTAACCATGGTGTACCGTGGAGCCATGGTTAAGGGCCCTTCGGGCTCTCGGGTGATGGAAAACTCTATGGTGGAGAGGTGAGAGGCATCAAAATGGCTTAACCATGGCGTACGTGCGTGCTTGACCCGGTGCCGAGAGCCATAGGATGCACGGGATCCGGCCGTGCGGCAAAGACGGTCGTGTGTGCAATTATGGATGTTATGGAGTCGTGGAGTTGTAGTTAAGGGCCGTTTAGGCTCTTGGGTGATGACAAACATTGTGGTGGTGAGGCCAAAGGCATCAAAATGCCTTAACCATGGCATACGGTCATGCATGACCTAGTGTCAAGAGTCAGTAGGACACGCACGAACCGGCCGTGTGGTAGCATATTCGTGTGTGCAAATATGGCGGTTCTAGAGCGGTGGAGCCATGGTTAAGGGCCATTCGGTTCTCGGGCGGCAACAAATGCTGTGGTGGAGAGGCTAGAGGTGTCAAAATGCCTTAACAATGGCGTACGGGCATGCTTGACTCGGTGCCGGGAGCCATAGGATGCGTTGGAACCGACCGTGCGGCGGCATGGTCGTGTGTGCAAATATGGCGCTCGGAGCCGTGGAGCCAAGGTTAAGGGTCGTTCAGGCTCTCGAGCGATGGCAAACGCTATGGTAGAGAGGCCAGAGGTGTCAAAATGCCTTAACCATGGCGTACGGGCATGCTTGACTCAGTGCTGAGAGCCATAGGATGCGTTGGAACCGACCGTGCGGCAGCATGGTCATGTGTGCAAATATGGCAGTTTTGCAGCCGTGGAGCTATGGTTAAGGGCCCTTCTGGCTCTCGAGTGATGAAAAACTCTATGGTGGAGAGGTGAGAGGCATCAAAATGGCTTAACCATGGCGTACGGGCGTGCTTGACCCGGTGCCAAGAGCCGTAGGATGCACAGGATCCGGCTGTACGGCAGCACAGTCGTGTGTGCAATTATGGATGTTACTGAGTCGTGGAGCTATAGTTAAGGGCCGTTCGGGCTCTCGGGTGATGACAAATATTGTGGTGGTGAGGCCGGAGGCGTCAAAACGCCTTAACCATGGCATACGGTCGTGCTTGACCTAGTGTCGAGAACTATAGGACATGCGAGGAACCGGCCGTGCGGTAGCATAGTTGTGTGTGCAAATATGGCGCTTCTAGAGCCGTGGAGCCATGGTTAAGGGCCATTCGGGTTCTCGGGCGGTAATAAACGCTGTGGTGGAGAGGCCAAAGGTGTTAAAATGCCTTAACCATGGTGCATGGGTGTGCTTGACTTGGTGCGAGGAGCCGTAGGACGCATAGGAACCGGCCGTGCGGCAAAGAAAGTCGTGTGTGCAAATATGGCGGTTCTGGAGCCGTGGAGCCGAGGTTAAGGGCCGTTCGGGCTCTCGAGATGACAAACGCTATGGTAGAGAGGCCGAGAGGTGTCAAAATGCCTTAACCATGGCGTACGGGCTTGCTTGACTCGGCCGGGAGCCATAGGACGCGTTGGAATCGACCATGTGGCAAATGGTCTTGTGTGCAAATGTGGCAGCTTTACCGCCGTGGAGCCATGGTTAAGGGCCCTTCGGGCTCTCGGGTGATGGAAAACTCTATGGTGGAGAGGTGAGAGGCATCAAAATGGCTTAACCATGGCGTACGGGTGTGCTTGAACCGGTGCCGAGAGCCGTAGGATGCACAGGGATCCGGCCGTGCGCCGGCACAAGTCGTGTGTGCAATTATGGATGTTCTCGAGTCGTGGAGCTATAGTTAAGGGCCGTTCGGGCTCTCGGGTGATGACAAACATTGTGGTGGTGGGGCCGAGGTGTCAAAATGCCTTAACCATGGCATACGGTCGTGCTTGACCTAGTGTCGAGAGCTGTAGGACACGTAGGAACCGGGCCGTGCGGTAGCATAGTCATGTGTGCAAATATGGCGCTTCTAGAGCGGTGGAGCCATGGTTAAGGGCCATTCGGGTTCTTGGGCGGCAACAAATGCTGTGGTCGAGAGGCCGGCGGTGTCAAAACACCTTAACCATAGTGCATGGGCGTGCTTGACTTGGTGCGAGGAGCCGTAGGATGCGCAGGAACCGGCCGTGCGGCAAAGTCGTGTGTGCAAATATGGCGGTTCTCGGGAGCCGTGGAGCCGAGGTTAAGTGCCGTTCGGGCTCTCGAGTGATGGCAAACGCTATGGTAGAGAGGCCGAGGTGTCAAAATGCCTTAACCATGGCGTACGGGCATGCTTGCTTGACTCGAGCCGGAGCCATAAAATGCGTTGGAACCGACCGTGCGGCGGCATGGTCGAGTGTGCAAATATGGCGCTTTGGAGCCGTGGAGGCATGGTTAAGGGCCCTTCGTGCTCTCGGGTGATGGAAAACTCTATGGTGGAGAGGTGAGAGGCATCAAAATGGCTTAACCATGGCGTACAAGCGTGCTTGACCCGGTGCCTAGAGCCATAGGATGCACGGGATCCGACCGTGCGGCAAAGACAAATCGTGTGTGCAATTATGGATGTTCGAGTCGTGGAGCCGTAGTTAAGGGCCGTTCGGGCTCTTGGGTGATGACAAACATTGTGGTGGTGAGGCCAAAGGCATCAAAACACCTTAACCATGGCATACGGTCATGCTTGACCTAGTGTCAAGAGCCAGGACACGCACGAACCGGCCGTGCGGTAGCATATTCGTGTGTGCAAATATGGCGCTTCTAGAGCGGTGGAGCCATGGTTAAGGGCCATTCGAGTTCTCGGCGGCAACAAACGCTGTGGTGGAGAGGCTAGAGGTGTCAAAATGCCTTAACCATGGCGTACGGGCATGCTTGACTCGGTGCCGGAGCCATAGGATGCGTTGAACCGACCGTGCGGCGATGGTCGTGTGTGCAAATATGGCGGCTCGGAGCCGTGGAGCCAAGGTTAAGGGCCGTTCAGGCTCTCGAGCGATGGCAAACGCTATGGTAGAGAGGCCAGAGGTGTCAAAATGCCTTAACCATGGCGTACGGGCATGCTTGACTCAGTGCCGAGAGCCATAGGATGCGTTGGAACCGACCGTGTGGCAGCATGGTCGTGTGTGCAAATATGGCAGTTTTGCAGCCGTGGAGCTGTGGTTAAGGGCCCTTCAGGCCCTCGGGTGATGAAAAACTCTATGGTGGAGAGGTGAGAGGCATCAAAATGGCTTAACCATGGCGTACGGGCGTGCTTGACCCGGTGCCGAGAGCCGTAGGATGCACAGGATCCGGGCGTGCGGCAAAGACGGTCGTGTGTGCAATTATGGATGTTCTGAGTCGTGGAGCTATAGTTAAGGGCCGTTCGGGCTCTCGGGTGATGACAAATATTGTGGTGGTGAGGCCGAGGCGTCAAAATGCCTTAACCATGGCATACGGTCGTGCTTGACCTAGTGTCGAGAGCTATAGGACATGCAGGAACCGGCCGTGCGGTAGCATAGTCGTGTGTGCAAATATGGCGCTTCTAGAGCCGTGGAGCCATGGTTAAGGGCCATTCGGGTTCTCGGGCGGTAATAAACGCTATGGTGGAGAGGCCAAAGGTGTTAAAACGCCTTAACCATGGTGCATGGGCGTGCTTGACTTGGTGCGAGGAGCCGTAGGACGCATAGGAACCGGCCGTGCGGCAAAGAAAGTCGTGTGTGCAAATATGGTAGTTCGGAGCCATGGAGCCGAGGTTAAGGGCCGTTCGGGCTCTCGAGCGATGACAAACGCTATGGTAGAGAGGCCGAGGTGTCAAAATGCCTTAACCATGGCGTACGGGCTTGCTTGACTCGGCCGGGAGCCATAGGACGCGTTGGAACCGACCATGCGGCGGCATGGTCGTGTGTGCAAATGTGGCGGTTTACCGCCGTGGAGCCATGGTTAAGGGCCCTTCGGGCTCTCGGGTGATGGAAAACTCTATGGTGGAGAGGTGAGAGGCATCAAAATGGCTTAACCATGGCGTACGGGTGTGCTTGAACCGGTGCCGAGAGCCGTAGGATGCACGGGATCCGGCCGTGCGCCGGCAAAGACGTGTGTGCAATTATGGATGTTACGAGTCGTGGAGCCATAGTTAAGGGCCGTTCGGGCTCTCGGGTGATGACAAACATTGTGGTGGTGGGGCCAGAGGTGTCAAAATGCCTTAACCATGGCATACGGTTGTGCTTGACCTAGTGTCGAGAGCTGTAGGACACGTAGGAACCGGCTGTGCGGTAGCATAGTCATGTATGCAAATATGGCAGTTCTAGAGCGGTGGAGCCATGGTTAAGGGCCATTCGGGTTCTTGGGCGGCAACAAATGCTGTGGTCGGGAGGCCAGCGGTGTCAAAACGCCTTAACCATAGTGCATGGGTGTGCTTGACTTGGTGCGAGGAGCCGTAGGATGCGCAGGAACCGGCCGTGCGGGGCAAAGAAAGTCGTGTGTGCAAATATGGCGGTTCGAGCCGTGGAGCCGAGGTTAAGTGCCGTTCGTGCTCTCGAGTGACGGCAAACGCTATGGTAGAGAGGCCGAGGTGTCAAAATGCCTTAACCATGGCGTACGGGCATGCTTGACTCGGAGCCGGGAGCCATAAAATGCGTTGGAACCGACCATGCGGCGGCATGGTCGAGTGTGCAAATATGGCAGTTTTGGAGCCGTGGAGGCATGGTTAAGGGCCCTTCGTGCTCTCGTGTGATGGAAAACTCTATGGTGGAGAGGTGAGAGGCATCAAAATGGCTTAACCATGGCGTACGGCGTGCTTGACCCGGTGCCGAGAGCCATAGGATGCACAGGATCCGACCGTGCGGCGGCACGACGTGTGTGCAATTATGGATGTTCGAGTCGTGGAGCTGTAGTTAAGGGCCGTTCGGGCTCTCGGGTGATGACAAACATTGTGGTGGTGAGGCCAAGGCATCAAAATGCCTTAACCATGGCATACGGTCATGCTTGACCTAGTGTCAAGAGCTGTAGGACACGCACGAACCGGCCGTGCGGTAGCATATTCATGTGTGCAAATATGGTAGTTCTAGAGCGGTGGAGCCATGGTTAAGGGCCATTCAGGTTCTCAGGCGGCAACAAACGCTGTGGTGGAGAGGCTAGAGGTGTCAAAATGCCTTAACCATGGCGTACGGGCATGCTTGACTCAGTGCCGGGAGCCATAGGATGCGTTGAACCGACCGTGCGGCGGCATGGTCGTGTGTGCAAATATGGCGGTTCTCGAGCCGTGGAGCCAAGGTTAAGGGCCGTTCGGGCTCTCGAGCGATGGCAAACACTATGGTAGAGAGGCCGAGGTGTCAAAATGCCTTAACCATGGCGTACGGGCATGCTTGACTCAAGTGCCGAGAGCCATAGGATGCGTTGGAACCGACCGTGCGGCAAAGATGGTCGTGTGTGCAAATATGGCGCTTTTGCGGCCGTGGAGCCGTGGTTAAGGGCCCTTCGGGCCTCGGGTGATGAAAAACTCTATGGTGGAGAGGTGAGAGGCATCAAAATGGCTTAACCATGGCGTACGGGCGTGCTTGACCCGGTGCGAGAGCCGTAATGCACGGGATCCGGGCCGTGCGGGCAAAGACACGGTCGTGTGTGCAATTATGGATGTTCGAGTCGTGGAGCTATAGTTAAGGGCCGTTCGGGCTCTCGGGTGATGACAAATATTGTGGTGGTGAGGCCAAGGCGTCAAAACGCCTTAACCATGGCATACGGTCGTGCTTGACCTAGTGTCGAGAGCTATAGGACATGCAGGAACTGGCCGTGCGGTAGCATAGTCGTGTGTGCAAATATGGCAGTTCTAGAGCCGTGGAGCCATGGTTAAGGGCCATTCGGGTTCTCGGGCGGTAATAAACGCTGTGGTGGAGAGGCCAAAGGTGTTAAAACGCCTTAACCATGGTGCATGGGCGTGCTTGACTTGGTGCGAGGAGCCGTAGGACGCATAGGAACCGGCCGTGCGGCAAAGAAAAGTCGTGTGTGCAAATATGGCGCTTCGGAGCCGTGGAGCCGAGGTTAAGGGCCGTTCGGCTCTCGAGCACGACAAACGCTATGGTAGAGAGGCCGAGGTGTCAAAATGCCTTAACCATGGCGTACGGGCTTGCTTGACTCGCGTCGGGAGCCATAGGACGCGTTGGAACCGACCATGCGGCGGCATGGTCGTGTGTGCAAATGTGGCGGTTTTACCGCCGTGGAGCCATGGTTAAGGGCCCTTCGGCTCTCGGGTGATGGAAAACTCTATGGTGGAGAGGTGAGAGGCATCAAAATGGCTTAACCATGGCATACGGGTGTGCTTGAACCGGTGCCGAGAGCCGTAGGATGCACAGATCCGCCGTGCGCCGACACGTCGTGTGTGCAATTATGGATGTTCTGAGTCGTGGAGCTATAGTTAAGGGCCGTTCGGGCTCTCGGGTGATGACAAACATTGTGGTGGTGGGGCCGAGGTGTCAAAATGCCTTAACCATGGCATACGGTCGTGCTTGACCTAGTGTCGAGAGCCGTAGGACACGTAGGAACCGGCCGTGCGGTAGCATAGTCGTGTGTGCAAATATGGCGCTTCTAGAGCGGTGGAGCCATGGTTAAGGGCCATTCGGGTTCTTGGGCGGCAACAAATGCTGTGGTCGAGAGGCCGGCGGTGTCAAAACGCCTTAACCATAGTGCATGGGCGTGCTTGACTTGGTGCGAGGAGCCGTAGGATGCGCAGGAACCGCCGTGCGGGCAAAGAAAGTCGTGTGTGCAAATATGGCGCTTCTGGAGCCGTGGAGCCGAGGTTAAGTGCCGTTCGTGGCTCTCGAGTGACGGCAAATGCTATGGTAGAGAGGCCAGAGGTGTCAAAATGCCTTAACCATGGCGTACGTGCATGCTTGACTCGAGCCGGAGCCATAAAATGCGTTGGAACCGACCGTGCGGCGGCATGGTCGAGTGTGCAAATATGGCGTTTTGGAGCCGTGGAGGCATGGTTAAGGGCCCTTCAGCTCTCAAGTGATGGAAAACTCTATGGTGGAGAGGTGAGAGGCATCAAAATGGCTTAACCATGGCGTACGTGCGTGCTTGACCCGGTGCCGAGAGCCATAGGATGCACAGGATCCGACCGTGCGGGGCAAAGACACAGTCGTGTGTGCAATTATGGATGTTCGAGTCGTGGAGCTGTAGTTAAGGGCCGTTCGGCTCTCGGGTGATGACAAACATTGTGGTGGTGAGGCCAAGGCATCAAAACGCCTTAACCATGGCATACGGTCATGCTTGACCTAGTGTCAAGAGCTGTAGGACACGCACGAACCGGGCCGTGCGGTAGCATATTCGTGTGTGCAAATATGGCGCTTCTAGAGCGGTGGAGCCATGGTTAAGGGCCATTCAGGTTCTCGAGCGGCAACAAACGCTGTGGTGGAGAGGCTAGAGGTGTCAAAATGCCTTAACCATGGCGTACGGGCATGCTTGACTCAGTGCCGGAGCCATAGGATGCGTTGGAACCGACCGTGCGGCAAAGATGGTCGTGTGTGCAAATATGGCGCTTCGGAGCCGTGGAGCCAAGGTTAAGGGCCGTTCGTGCTCTCGAGCGATGGCAAACGCTATGGTAGAGAGGCCAGAGGTGTCAAAATGCCTTAACCATGGCGTACGGGCATGCTTGACTCGCCCGAGAGCCATAGGATGCGTTGGAACCGACCGTGCGGCGGATGGTCGTGTGTGCAAATATGGCAGTTTTGCAGCCGTGGAGCCGTGGTTAAGGGCCCTTCGTGCTCTCGGGTGATGAAAAACTCTATGGTGGAGAGGTGAGAGGCATCAAAATGGCTTAACCATGGTGTACGGCGCGTGCTTGACCCGGTGCCGAGAGCCTAGGATGCACAGGATCCGGGCCGGTGGCAAAGACAATCGTGTGTGCAATTATGGATGTTCTGAGTCGTGGAGCTATAGTTAAGGGCCGTTCGGGCTCTCGGTGATGACAAATATTGTGGTGGTGAGGCCGAGGCGTCAAAATGCCTTAACCATGGCATACGGTCGTGCTTGACCTAGTGTCGAGAGCTATAGGACATGCAGAACCGGGCCGTGCGGCAGCATAGTCGTGTGTGCAAATATGGTAGTTCTGGAGCCGTGGAGCCATGGTTAAGGGCCATTCGGGTTCTCGGGTGGTAATAAACGCTGTGGTGGAGAGGCCAAAGGTGTTAAAACGCCTTAACCATGGTGCATGGGCGTGCTTGACTTGGTGCGAGGAGCCGTAGGATGCATAGGAACCGGCCGTGCGGGCAAGAAAGTCGTGTGTGCAAATATGGCGCTTCGGAGCCGTGGAGCCGAGGTTAAGGGCCGTTCGGCTCTCGAGCGATGACAAACGCTATGGTAGAGAGGCCGAGGTGTCAAAATGCCTTAACCATGGCGTACGGGCTTGCTTGACTCGGTCGTCGAGAGCCATAGGACGCGTTGGAACCGACCATGCGGCATCATGGTCGTGTGTGCAAATGTGGCGCTTTTACCGCCGTGGAGCCATGGTTAAGGGCCCTTCGTGCTCTCGGGTGATGGAAAACTCTATGGTGGAGAGGTGAGAGGCATCAAAATGGCTTAACCATGGCGTACGGGTGTGCTTGAACCGGTGCCGAGAGCCGTAGGATGCACAGGATCCGGCCGTGCGCCGACACGCCGTGTGTGCAATTATGGATGTTCTGAGTCGTGGAGCTATAGTTAAGGGCCGTTCGGGCTCTCGGGTGATGACAAACATTGTGGTGGTGGGGCCGAGGTGTCAAAACACCTTAACCATGGCATACGGTCGTGCTTGACCTAGTGTCGAGAGCCAGTAGGACACGTAGGAACCGGCCGCCGCGGTAGCATAGTCGTGTGTGCAAATATGGCGCTCTAGAGCGGTGGAGCCATGGTTAAGGGCCATTCGGGTTCTTGGGCGGCAACAAATGCTGTGGTCGAGAGGCCGGCGGTGTCAAAACGCCTTAACCATAGTGCATGGGCGTGCTTGACTTGGTGCGAGGAGCCGTAGGATGCGCAGGAACCGGCCGTGCGGCAAAGAAAGTCGTGTGTGCAAATATGGCAGTTCTGAGCCGTGGAGCCGAGGTTAAGTGCCGTTCGTGCTCTCGAGTGATGGCAAACGCTATGGTAGAGAGGCCGAGGTGTCAAAATGCCTTAACCATGGCGTACATGTGCATGCTTGACTCGTAGCCGGGAGCCATAAAATGCGTTGGAACCGACCGTGCGGCAGCATGGTCGAGTGTGCAAATATGGCAGTTTTGGAGCCGTGGAGGCATGGTTAAGGGCCCTTCGGCTCTCGTGTGATGGAAAACTCTATGGTGGAGAGGTGAGAGGCATCAAAATGGCTTAACCATGGCGTACATGTGCGTGCTTGACCCGGTGCCGAGAGCCATAGGATGCACAGATCCGACCGTGCGGCAAACGACACGTGTGTGCAATTATGGATGTTCTAGAGTCGTGGAGCTGTAGTTAAGGGCCGTTCGTGCTCTCGGGTGATGACAAACATTGTGGTGGTGAGGCCAGGGCATCAAAACGCCTTAACCATGGCATACGGTCATGCTTGACCTAGTGTCAAGAGCCGTAGGACACGCACGAACCGGCCAGGCGGTAGCATATTCGTGTGTGCAAATATGGCGCTTCTAGAGCCGTGAGCCATGGTTAAGGGCCATTCGGGTTCTCAGCGGCAACAAACGCTGTGGTGGAGAGGCTAGAGGTGTCAAAATGCCTTAACCATGGCGTACGGGCATGCTTGACTCGGTGCCGAGGAGCCATAGGATGCGTTGGAACCGACCGTGCGGGCATGGTCGTGTGTGCAAATATGGCGCTTCGGAGCCGTGGAGCCAAGGTTAAGGGCCGTTCAGCTCTCGAGCGATGGCAAACGCTATGGTAGAGAGGCCGAGAGGTGTCAAAATGCCTTAACCATGGCGTACGGGCATGCTTGACTCAATGCCGAGAGCCATAGGATGCGTTGGAACCGACCGTGCGGCAAAGATGGTCGTGTGTGCAAATATGGCAGTTTTGGTAGCCGTGAGCCGTGGTTAAGGGCCCTTCGTGCTCTCGGTGATGAAAAACTCTATGGTGGAGAGGTGAGAGGCATCAAAATGGCTTAACCATGGCGTACGGGCGTGCTTGACCCGGTGCCGAGAGCCGTAGGATGCATAGGATCCGGGCGTGCGGCAAAGACAAGCGTGTGTGCAATTATGGATGTTCGAGTCGTGGAGCTATAGTTAAGGGCCGTTCGGGCTCTCGGGTGATGACAAATATTGTGGTGGTGAGGCCGAGGCGTCAAAACGCCTTAACCATGGCATACGGTCGTGCTTGACCTAGTGTCGAGAGCTATAGGACATGCAGAACCGGGCCGTGCGGTAGCATAGTCGTGTGTGCAAATATGGCGCTTCTAGAGCTATGGAGCCATGGTTAAGGGCCATTCGGGTTCTCGGGCGGTAATAAACGCCGTGGTGGAGAGGCCAAAGGTGTTAAAACGCCTTAACCATGGTGCATGGGCGTGCTTGACTTGGTGCGAGGAGCCGTAGGACGCATAGGAACCGGCCGTGCGGCAAAGAAAAGTCGTGTGTGCAAATATGGCGCTTCGGAGCCGTGGAGCCGAGGTTAAGGGCCGTTCGTGCTCTCGAGCAATGACAAACGCTATGGTAGAGAGGCCGAGGTGTCAAAATGCCTTAACCATGGCGTACGGGCTTGCTTGACTCAAGGCCGGAGCCATAGGATGCGTTGGAACCGACCATGCGGCGGATGGTCGTGTGTGCAAATGTGGCGCTTTTACCGCGTGGGAGCCATGGTTAAGGGCCCTTCGTGCTCTCGGGTGATGGAAAACTCTATGGTGGAGAGGTGAGAGGCATCAAAATGGCTTAACCATGGCGTACGGTGTGCTTGAACCGGTGCCGAGAGCCGTAGGATGCACAGGATCCGGCCGTGCGCCGCAAAGACAAAGTGTGTGCAATTATGGATGTTCTGAGTCGTGGAGCTATAGTTAAGGGCCGTTCGGGCTCTCGGGTGATGACAAACATTGTGGTGGTGGGGCCGAGGTGTCAAAATGCCTTAACCATGGCATACGGTCGTGCTTGACCTAGTGTCGAGAGCTGTAGGACACGTAGGAACCGGCCGTGCGGTAGCATAGTCGTGTGTGCAAATATGGCGTTCTAGAGCGGTGGAGCCATGGTTAAGGGCCATTCGGTTCTTGGGCGGCAACAAATGCTGTGGTCGAGAGGCCAAAGCGGTGTCAAAATGCCTTAACCATAGTGCATGGGCGTGCTTGACTTGGTGCGAGGAGCCGTAGGATGCGCAGGAACCGGCCGTGCGGCAAGAAAAGTCGTGTGTGCAAATATGGCAGCTTCGGAGCCGTGGAGCCGAGGTTAAGTGCCGTTCGGCTCTCGAGTGATGGCAAACGCTATGGTAGAGAGGCCAGAGGTGTCAAAATGCCTTAACCATGGCGTATGTGCATGCTTGACTCGTAGCCGGAGCCATAAAATGCGTTGGAACCGACCGTGCGGCAAAGATGGTCGAGTGTGCAAATATGGCGCTTTGGAGCCGTGGAGGCATGGTTAAGGGCCCTTCGGCTCTCGTGTGATGGAAAACTCTATGGTGGAGAGGTGAGAGGCATCAAAATGGCTTAACCATGGCGTACGGCGTGCTTGACCCGGTGCCGAGAGCCATAGGATGCACAGATCCGGCCGTGCGTGCGCAAACGACGTGTGTGCAATTATGGATGTTCGAGTCGTGGAGCTGTAGTTAAGGGCCGTTCAGGCTCTCGGGTGATGACAAACATTGTGGTGGTGAGGCCAAAGGCATCAAAATGCCTTAACCATGGCATACGGTCATGCTTGACCTAGTGTCAAGAGCCGTAGGACACGCACGAACCGGCTGTGCGGCAGCATAGTCGTGTGTGCAAATATGGCAGTTCTAGAGCCGTGGAGCCATGGTTAAGGGCCATTCGGTTCTCAGCGGCAACAAACGCTGTGGTGGAGAGGCTAGAGGTGTCAAAATGCCTTAACCATGGCGTACGGGCATGCTTGACTCAGTGCCAGGAGCCATAGGATGCGTTGGAACTGACCGTGCGGCAGCATGGTCGTGTGTGCAAATATGGCAGTTCTGTAGCCGTGGAGCCAAGGTTAAGGGCCGTTCAGCTCTTGAGCAATGGCAAACGCTATGGTAGAGAGGCCAGAGGTGTCAAAATGCCTTAACCATGGCGTACGGGCATGCTTGACTCATTGCCGAGAGCCATAGGATGCGTTGGAACCGACCGTGCGGCAGCATGGTCGTGTGTGCAAATATGGCAGTTTTGCAGCCGTGGAGCCATGGTTAAGGGCCCTTCAGGCTCTCGGGTGATGAAAAACTCTATGGTGGAGAGGTGAGAGGCATCAAAATGGCTTAACCATGGCGTACGGGCGTGCTTGACCCGGTGCCGAGAGCCGTAGGATGCACAGGATCCGATCGTGCGGCAAAGCACAAACATCGTGTGTGCAATTATGGATGTTCTGAGTCGTGGAGCTATAGTTAAGGGCCGTTCGGGCTCTCGGGTGATGACAAATATTGTGGTGGTGAGGCCGAGGCATCAAAACGCCTTAACCATGGCATACGGTCGTGCTTGACCTAGTGTCGAGAGCTATAGGACATGCAGAACCGGGCCATGGTAGCATAGTCGTGTGTGCAAATATGGCGCTTCTAGAGCCGTGGAGCCATGGTTAAGGGCCATTCGGTTCTCGGGCGGTAATAAACGCTGTGGTGGAGAGGCCAAAGGTGTTAAAATGCCTTAACCATGGTGCATGGGTGTGCTTGACTTGGTGCGAGGAGCCGTAGGACGCATAGGAACCGGCCGTGCGGCAAAGAAAAGTCGTGTGTGCAAATATGGCAGCTTCGGAGCCGTGGAGCCGAGGTTAAGGGCCGTTCAGCTCTCGAGCGACGACAAACGCTATGGTAGAGAGGCCGAGGTGTCAAAATGCCTTAACCATGGCGTACGGGCTTGCTTGACTCAAGGCCGGAGCCATAGGACGCGTTGGAACCGACCATGCGGCAAAGATGGTCGTGTGTGCAAATGTGGCAGTTTTACTGCCGTGGAGCCATGGTTAAGGGCCCTTCGGGCTCTTGGGTGATGGAAAACTCTATGGTGGAGAGGTGAGAGGCATCAAAATGGCTTAACCATGGCGTACGGGTGTGCTTGAACCGGTGCCGAGAGCCGTAGGATGCACAGGATCCGGCCGTGCGCGCCACAATCGTGTGTGCAATTATGGATGTTCGAGTCGTGGAGCTATAGTTAAGGGCCGTTCGGGCTCTCGGGTGATGACAAACATTGTGGTGGTGGGGCCAAAGGTGTCAAAATGCCTTAACCATGGCATACGGTCGTGCTTGACCTAGTGTCGAGAGCTGTAGGACATGTAGGAACCGGCTGTGCGGTAGCATAGTCGTGTGTGCAAATATGGCAGTTCTAGAGCGGTGGAGCCATGGTTAAGGGCCATTCGGGTTCTTGGGCGGCAACAAATGCTGTGGTCGAGAGGCCAGCGGTGTCAAAACGCCTTAACCATAGTGCATGGGCGTGCTTGACTTGGTGCGAGGAGCCGTAGGATGCGCAGGAACCGGCCGTGCGGGCAAAGAAAGTCGTGTGTGCAAATATGGCGCTTCCGGAGCCGTGGAGCCGAGGTTAAGTGCCGTTCGGCTCTCGAGTGATGGCAAACGCTATGGTAGAGAGGCCGAGAGGTGTCAAAATGCCTTAACCATGGCGTACAAGCATGCTTGACTCGAGCCGGAGCCATAAAATGCGTTGGAACCGACCGTGCGGCAAGATGGTCGAGTGTGCAAATATGGCAGTTTTGGAGCCGTGAGGCATGGTTAAGGGCCCTTCGGGCTCTCGGTGATGGAAAACTCTATGGTGGAGAGGTGAGAGGCATCAAAATGGCTTAACCATGGCGTACAGGCGTGCTTGACCCGGTGCCGAGAGCCATAGGATGCACAGATCCGGACCGTGCGCAAAGCAAGAGTGTGTGCAATTATGGATGTTCGGAGTCGTGAGCCGTAGTTAAGGGCCGTTCGTGCTCTCGGGTGATGACAAACATTGTGGTGGTGAGGCCAGAGGCATCAAAATGCCTTAACCATGGCATACGGTCATGCTTGACCTAGTGTCAAGAGCTGTAGGACACGCACGAACCGGGCGTGCGGTAGCATATTCGTGTGTGCAAATATGGCGCTTCTAGAGCCGTGGAGCCATGGTTAAGGGCCATTCGGGTTCTCAGGGCGGCAACAAACGCTGTGGTGGAGAGGCTAGAGGTGTCAAAATGCCTTAACCATGGCGTACGGGCATGCTTGACTCAAAGTGCCGGAGCCATAGGATGCGTTGAACCGACCGTGCGGCAGATGGTCGTGTGTGCAAATATGGCGCTCGGGAGCCGTGGAGCCAAGGTTAAGGGCCGTTCGGCTCGAGCGATGGCAAACGCTATGGTAGAGAGGCCGAGGTGTCAAAATGCCTTAACCATGGCGTACGGGCATGCTTGACTCAGTCAGAGCCATAGGATGCGTTGGAACCGACCGTGCGGGCAAAGATGGTCGTGTGTGCAAATATGGCAGTTTTGGGCCGTGGAGCTATGGTTAAGGGCCCTTCGGCTCTCGGGTGATGAAAAACTCTATGGTGGAGAGGTGAGAGGCATCAAAATGGCTTAACCATGGCGTACGGGCGTGCTTGACCCGGTGCCGAGAGCCGTAGGATGCACGGATCCGGCCGTGCGGGGCAGACGTGTGTGCAATTATGGATGTTCGGAGTCGTGGAGCTATAGTTAAGGGCCGTTCGGGCTCTCGGGTGATGACAAATATTGTGGTGGTGAGGCCAGAGGCGTCAAAACGCCTTAACCATGGCATACGGTCGTGCTTGACCTAGTGTCGAGAGCTATAGGACATGCAGGAACCGGGCCGTGCGGTAGCATAGTCGTGTGTGCAAATATGGCGCTTCTAGAGCCGTGGAGCCATGGTTAAGGGCCATTCGGGTTCTCGGGCGGTAATAAACGCTGTGGTGGAGAGGCCAAAGGTGTTAAAACGCCTTAACCATGGTGCATGGGCGTGCTTGACTTGGTGCGAGGAGCCGTAGGACGATAGGAACCGGGCCGTGCGGCAAAGAAAGTCGTGTGTGCAAATATGGCGCTTCCGGGAGCCGTGGAGCCGAGGTTAAGGGCCGTTCGTGCTCTCGAGCAATGACAAACGCTATGGTAGAGAGGCCGAGGTGTCAAAATGCCTTAACCATGGCGTACGGGCTTGCTTGACTCGGTCTTGCCGGAGCCATAGGACGCGTTGGAACCGACCATGCGGCAAGATGGTCGTGTGTGCAAATGTGGCGCTTTGGAGCCGTGGAGCCATGGTTAAGGGCCCTTCAGGCTCTCGGGTGATGGAAAACTCTATGGTGGAGAGGTGAGAGGCATCAAAATGGCTTAACCATGGCGTACGGGTGTGCTTGAACCGGTGCCGAGAGCCGTAGGATGCACAGATCCGGCCGTGCGCCAAGACAGCCGTGTGTGCAATTATGGATGTTCTTTAGTCGTGGAGCTATAGTTAAGGGCCGTTCGGGCTCTCGGGTGATGACAAACATTGTGGTGGTGGGGCCAGAGGTGTCAAAACGCCTTAACCATGGCATACGGTCGTGCTTGACCTAGTGTCGAGAGTCAGGGACACGTAGGAACCGGGCACGGCGGTAGCATAGTCGTGTGTGCAAATATGGCGCTTCTAGAGCGGTGGAGCCATGGTTAAGGGCCATTCGGGTTCTTGGGCGGCAACAAATGCTGTGGTCGAGAGGCCAGCGGTGTCAAAATGCCTTAACCATAGTGCATGGGCGTGCTTGACTTGGTGCGAGGAGCCGTAGGATGCGCAGGAACCGGCCGTGCGGCAAAGAAAGTCGTGTGTGCAAATATGGCGCTCGGGAGCCGTGGAGCCGAGGTTAAGTGCTATTCGGGCTCTCGAGTGATGGCAAACGCTATGGTAGAGAGGCCGAGAGGTGTCAAAATGCCTTAACCATGGCGTACGTGCATGCTTGACTCCAGAGCCGGAGCCATAAAATGCGTTGGAACCGACCGTGCGGGGCAAAGATGGTCGAGTGTGCAAATATGGCGTTTTGGAGCCGTGGAGGCATGGTTAAGGGCCCTTCAGCTCTCGGGTGATGGAAAACTCTATGGTGGAGAGGTGAGAGGCATCAAAATGGCTTAACCATGGCGTACATGTGCGTGCTTGACCCGGTGCCGAGAGCCATAGGATGCACAGATCCGACCGTGCGGCAGCACGCGTGTGTGCAATTATGGATGTTCGAGTCGTGGAGCTATAGTTAAGGGCCGTTCAGGCTCTCGGGTGATGACAAACATTGTGGTGGTGAGGCCGGAGGCATCAAAACGCCTTAACCATGGCATACGGTCATGCTTGACCTAGTGTCAAGAGCATAGGACACGCACGAACCGGCCGGCGGTAGCATATTCGTGTGTGCAAATATGGCGATTCTAGAGCCGTGGAGCCATGGTTAAGGGCCATTCAGGTTCTCGGCGGCAACAAACGCTGTGGTGGAGAGGCTAGAGGTGTCAAAATGCCTTAACCATGGCGTACGGGCATGCTTGACTCAGTGCCGGGAGCCATAGGATGCGTTGGAACCGACCATGCGGCAACATGGTCGTGTGTGCAAATATGGCAGTTCGAGCCGTGGAGCCAAGGTTAAGGGCCGTTCGGGCTCTCGAGCGATGGCAAACGCTATGGTAGAGAGGCCAGAGGTGTCAAAATGCCTTAACCAT
>JAENPR010002499.1:0-47169 GCA_018135685.1 Themeda triandra | reverse complement strand
GCCACATTTGCACACATGACCATGTTGCCGCATGGTCGGTTCCAACGCGTCCTATGGCTCCCTGCCCCGTGTCAAGCAAGCCCGTACGCCATGGTTAAGGCATTTTGACACCTCTCGCCTCTCTACCATAGCGTTTGTCATCGCTCGAGAGCCCGAACGGCCCTTAACCTCGGCTCCACGGCTCCCAGCGCCATATTTGCACACACGACTTTCGCTGCGCACGGCGGTTCCTATCGTCCTACGGCTCCTCGCACCAAGTCAAGCATGCCCATGCACCATGCTTAAGGCATTTTAACACCTTTGGCCTCTCCACCACAGCGTTTATTGCTGCCCGAGAACCCGAATGGCCCTTAACCATGGCTCCACAGCTCTAGAACTGCCATATTTGCACACACGATTATGCTACCGCACAGCCAGTTCCTGCATGTCCTATAGCTCTCGACACTAGGTCAAGCACGACCATATGCCATGGTTAAGGCATTTTGATGCCTCTGGCCTCACCACCACAGTATTTGTCATCACCCAAGAGCCCGAACGGCCCTTAACTATAGCTCCACGACTCCAGAACATCCATAATTGCACACACGGCAGCTGCCGCACGCCGGATCCTGTGCATCCTACGGCTCGGCACCGGAGGTCAAGCACGCCGTACGCCATGGTTAAGCCATTTTTATGCCTCTCACCTCTCCACCATAGAGTTTTTCATCACAGAGAGCCCGAAGGGCCCTTAACCACGGCTCCACGGCCGCAAAACTGCCATATTTGCTCACACGACCATCTTTGCCGCACGGTCGGTTCCAACGCATCCTATGGCTCTCCGACACCGAGTCAAGCATGCCCGTACGCCATGGTTAAGGCATTTTGACACCTCGGCCTCTCTACCATAGCGTTTGCCATCGCTCGAGAGCACGAACGACCCTTAACCTTGGCTCCACGGCTCCGGAAGCGCCATATTTGCACACACGACCATGCTTCCGCACGGTCGGTTCCAACGCATCCTATGGCTCGGCACCGAGTCAAGCATGCCCGTACACCATGGTTAAGGCATTTTGACACCTCTAACCTCTCCACCACAGCGTTTGTTGCTGCCTCGAGAACACAATGGCCCTTAACCATGGCTCCACAGCTCTTAGAACCGCCATATTTGCACACACGAATATGCTACCGCACGCCGGTTCGTGCGTGTCCTCTAGCTCTTGACACTAGGTCAAGCATGACCGTATGCCATGTTAAGGCATTTTGATGCCTCTGGCCTCACCACCACAATGTTTGTCATCACCTGAGAGCTTGAACGGCCCTTAACTACAGCTCCACGACTCCAGAACATCCATAATTGCACACACGACCGTCTTTGCCGCACGGTCGGATCCTGTACATCCTATGGCTCTCGGCACCGGGTCAAGCACGCACATGCGGCATGGTTAAGCCATTTGATGCCTCTCACCTCTCCACCATAGAGTTTTCCATCACTAAGAGCCTGAAGGGCCCTTAACCATGCCTCCACGGCTCCAAAACTGCCATATTTGCACACTCGACCATCTTTGCCGCACGGTCGGTTCCAACGCATTTTATGGCTCCCGCTCCGAGTGAAGCATGCACATGCGCCATGGTTAAGGCATTTTGACACCTCGGCCTCTCTACCATAGCGTTTGCCGTCACTCGAGAGCCTAAACGGCACTTAACCTCGGCTCCACGGCTCCCGGAAGCGCCATATTTGCACACACGACTTTTCGCCGCACGGCCGGTTCCTGCGTATCCTACGGCTCCTCGCACCAAGTCAAGCACGCCCATGCACTATGGTTAAGGCGTTTTGACACCGGCTGCCTCTCGACCACAGCATTTGTTGCCGCCCAAGAACCCGAATGGCCCTTAACCATGGCTCCACCGCTCTAGAACGCCATATTTGCACACACGACTATGCTACCGCCTGGCCCGGTTCCTACGTGTCCTCTGACTCTTGACACTAGGTCAAGCACGACCGTATGCCATGGTTAATGCGTTTTGACACCTCGGCCCCACCACCACAATGTTTGTCATCCCGGAGAGCCCGAACGGCCCTTAACTATAGCTCCATGACTCGAGACATCCATAATTGCACACACGTCTTTGCGCACGGCCGGATCTTGTGCATCCTACGGCTCTCGGCACCGGTTCAAGCACACCCGTACGCCATGGTTAAGCCATTTTGATGCCTCTCACCTATCCACCATAGAGTTTTCCATCACCCGAGAGCCTGAAGGGCCCTTAACCATGGCTCCACGGCGCAAAACTGCCACATTTGCACACACGACCATCTTGCCCGCATGGTCGGTTCCAACGCATCCTATGGCTCCGGCGAGTCAAGCAAGCACGTACGCCATGGTTATGGCATTTTGGCACCTCTCCTCTCTACCATAGCGTTTGTCGTCGCTCGAGCACAACGGCCCTTAACCTCGGCTCCACGGCTCCCGAACGCCATATTTGCACACACGACTTTCTTTGCCGCACCGACGGTTCCTATGCGTCCTACGGCTCCTCGCACCAAGTCAAGCACGCCCATGCACCATGGTTAAGGTGTTTTAACACCTTTGGCCTCTCCACCACAGCGTGTATTACCGCCCGAGAACCCGAATGGCCCTTAACCATGGCTCCACAGCTCTAGAACTGCCATATTTGCACACACGACTATGCTACCGCACTGGCCCGGTTCCTGCATGTCCTATAGCTCTCGACACTAGGTCAAGCACGACCGTATGCCATGGTTAAGGCATTTTGACGCCTCGGCCTCACCACCACAATATTTGTCATCACCCGAGAGCCCGAACGGCCCTTAACTATAGCTCCACGACTCCGGAACATCCATAATTGCACACACGGCGATCTGCCCCGCACGGCCAGGATCCTGTGCATCCTACGGCTCGCGGCACCGGGTCAAGCACGCACATGCGCCATGGTTAAGCCATTTTGATGCCTCTAACCTCTCCACCATAGAGTTTTCATCACCCGAGAGCACGAAGGGCCCTTAACCACGGCTCCACGGGCAAAACTACCATATTTGCACACACGACCATCTTCCGCACGGTCGGTTCCAACGCATCCTATGGCTCTCGGCTTGAGTCAAGCATGCCCGTACGCCATGGTTAAGGCATTTTGACACCTCGGCCTCTCTACCATAGCGTTTGCCATCGCTCGAGAGCACGAACGGCCACTTAACCTTGGCTCCACGGCTCCCGAGCGCCATATTTGCACACACGACCATCTTTGCCGCACGTCGGTTCCAACGCATCCTATGGCTCCACAGACCGAGTCAAGCATGCCCGTACGCCATGGTTAAGGCATTTTGACACCTCTAGCCTCTCCACCACAGCGTTTGTTGCCGCTTTGAGAACCCGAATGGCCCTTAACCATGGCTCCCACGGCTCTAGAAGCGCCATATTTGCACACACGAGTATGCTACCGCACGACGGTTCGTGCGTGTCCTACAGACTCTTGACACTAGGTCAAGCATGATCGTATGCCATGGTTAAGGCGTTTGGATGCCTCTGGCCTCACCACCACAATGTTTGTCGTCACCCGAGAGCCTGAACGGCCCTTAACTATAGCTCCACGACTCCAGAACATCCATAATTGCACACACAAATGTCTTTGCCCGCACGGTCGGATCCACGTGCATCCTATGGCTCTCGACACCGGGTCAAGCACGCACATACGCCATGGTTAAGCCATTTTGATGCCTCTCACCTCTCCACCATAGAGTTTTCCATCACACGAGAGCACCGAAGGGCCCTTAACCATGCCTCCACGGCTCCAAAACTGCCATATTTGCACACTCGACCATGCTGCCGCACGGTCGGTTCCAACGCATTTTATGGCTCCGGCTCGAGTCAAGCATGCCTATACGCCATGGTTAAGGCATTTTGTCACCTCTGGCCTCTCTACCATAGCATTTGCCGTCACTCGAGAGCCTAAACGGCACTTAACCTCGGCTCCACGGCTCCAGAACTGCCATATTTGCACACACGACTTTGCTGCCGCACGGCCGGTTCCTGCGTATCCTACGACTCCTCGCACCAAGTCAAGCACGCCCATGCACTATGGTTAAGGTGTTTTGACACCGCTGGCCCTTAACTATAGCTCCACGACTCCAGAACATCCATAATTGCACACACAACTGTGCTGCCGCACAGCCGGATCCTGTGCATCCTACGGCTCTCGGCACCGGGTCAAGCACGCCCGTACGCCATGGTTAAGCCATTTTGATGCCTCTCACCTCTCCACCATAGAGTTTTCATCACCCGAGAGCCTGAAGGCCCTTAACCACAGCTCCACGGCTGCAAAACTGCCATATTTGCACACACGACCATGCTGCCGCACGGTCGGTTCCAACGCATCCTATGGCTCTCGGCACTGAGTCAAGCATGCCGTACGCCATGGTTAAGGCATTTTGACACCTCTGGCCTCTCTACCATAGCGTTTGCCATCGCTCGAGAGCACGAACGGCCCTTAACCTTGGCTCCACGGCTCCGAACTGCCATATTTGCACACACGACCATGCTGCCGCACACGGTCGGTTCCAACGCATCCTATGGCTCACGGCCCGAGTCAAGCATGCCCGTACGCCATGGTTACGGCATTTTGACACCTCTGGCCTCTCCACCACAGCGTTTGTTGCCGCTGAGAACACGAATGGCCCTTAACCATGGCTCCACGGCTCTAGAACTGCCATATTTGCACACACGAATATGCTACCACACATGGTTCGTGCGTGTCCTACGGCTCTTGACACTAGGTCAAGCATGACCGTATGCCATGGTTAAGGCGTTTTGATGCGTCTGGCCTCACCACCACAATGTTTGTCATCACCCGAGAGCCTGAACGGCCCTTAACTACAGGCTCCACGACTCCAGAACAGCCATAATTGCACACACGACCGTGTCTTTGCCGCACGGTCGGATCCCCGTGCATCCTATGGCTCTCGGCACCAGCGTCAAGCACGCTTGTACGCCATGGTTAAGTTATTTTGATGCCTCTCACCTCTCCGCCATAGAGTTTTCCATCACCCGAGAGCCCGAAGGGCCCTTAACCATGCCTCACGGCTCCAAAACTGCCATATTTGCACACTCGACCATCTTTGCCGCACGGTCGGTTCCAACGCATTTTATGGCTCCCGGCTCGAGTCAAGCATGCACCGTACACCATGGTTAAGGCATTTTGACACCTCTCGGCCTCTCTACCATAGCGTTTGCCGTCACTCAAGAGCCTGAACGGCACTTAACCTCGGCTCCACGGCTCCGGCCGGCATATTTGCACACACGACTTTGCCCCGCACGGCCGGTTCCTGCGCATCCTACGGCTCCTCGCACCAAGTCAAGCACGCCCATGCACTATGGTTAAGGCATTTTGACACCGCTGGCCTCTCGACCACAGCATTTGTTGCCGCCCAAGAACCCGAATGGCCCTTAACCATGGCTCCACCGCTCTAGAACTGCCATATTTGCACACACGACTATGCTACCACACAGCCGGTTCCTACGTGTCCTACAGCTCTCGACACTAGGCCAAGCACGACCGTATGCCATGGTTGAGGCATTTTGACACCTCTGGCCCCACCACCACAATGTTTGTCATCACCCGAGAGCACGAACGGCCCTTAACTATAGCTCCACGACTCCAGAACATCCATAATTGCACACACGACTGTGCTGGTGCACGGCCGGATCCTGTGCATCCTACGGCTCTCGGCACCGGTTCAAGCACACTCGTACGCCATGGTTAAGCCATTTTGATGCCTCTCACCTCTCCACCATAGAGTTTTCCATCACCCGAGAGCCTGAAGGGCCCAACGCGTCCTATGGCTCCCGGCACTGAGTCCGGCAAGCCCGTACGCCATGGTTAAGGCATTTTGACACCTCTGGCCTCTCTACCATAGCGTTTGTCGTCGCTCGAGCGCCTGAACGGCCCTTAACCTCGGCTCCACGGCTCCAGAACTGCCATATTTGCACACACGACTTTGCTGCCGCACGGCCGGTTCCTATGCGTCCTACGGCTCCTCGCACCAAGTCAAGCACGCCCATGCACCATGGTTAAGGCGTTTTAACACCTTTGGCCTCTCCACCACAGCGTTTATTACCGTCCGAGAACCCGAATGGCCCTTAACCATGGCTCCACAGCTCTAGAACTGCCATATTTGCACACACGACTATGCTACCGCACAGCCAGTTCCTGCATGTCCTATAGCTCTCGACACTAGGTCAAGCACGACCGAATGCCATGGTTAAGGCGTTTTGACGCCTCTGGCCTCACCACCACAATATTTGTCATCACCCGAGAGCCCGAACGGCCCTTACCTATAGCTCCACGACTCCAGAACATCCATAATTGCACACACGACTGTGCTGCCGCACAGCCAGATCCTGTGCATCCTACGGCTCTTGGCACCGGGTCAAGCATGCCCGTACGCCATGGTTAAGCCATTTTGATGCCTCTCACCTCTCCACCATAGAGTTTTTCATCACCCAAGAGCCTGAAGGGCCCTTAACCACAGCTCCACGGCTGCAAAACTGCCATATTTGCACACACGGCCATGCTGCCGCACGATCGGTTCCAACGCATCCTATGGCTCTCGGCACTGAGTCAAGCATGCCCGTACGCCATGGTTAAGGCATTTTGACACCTCTGGCCTCTCTACCATAGCGTTTGCCATCGCTTAAGAGCTTGAACAGCCCTTAACCTTGGCTCCACGGCTCTAGAACTGCCATATTTGCACACACGACCATGCTGCCGCACGGTCAGTTCCAACGCATCCTATGGCTCCTGGCACTGAGTCAAGCATACCCGTACGCCATGGTTAAGGCATTTTGACACCTCTAGCCTCTCCACCATAGCGTTTGTTGCCACCTGAGAACCTGAATGGCCCTTAACCATGGCTCCACAGCTCTAGAACTGCCATATTTGCACACACGAATATGCTACCGCACAGCCGGTTCGTGCGTGTCCTACGATCTTGACACTAGGTCAAGCATGACCGTATGCAATGGTTAAGGCATTTTGATGCCTCTGGCCTCACCACCACAATGTTTGTCATCACCCGAGAGCCCGAACGGCCCTTAACTGCTGACTCCACGACTCCAGAACATCCATAATTGCACACACGGCCGTGTTTGGCGCACGGCCGGATCCCGTGCATCCTACGGCTCTCGGCACGGTTCAAGCACACTGTACGCCATGGTTAAGCCATTTTGATGCCTCTCACCTCTCCACCATAGAGTTTTCCATCACCCGAGAGCACGAAGGGCCCTTAACCATGGCTCCACAAAGCTAAGCGCCACATTTGCACACACGACCATCTTTGCCGCACGGTCAGGTTCAAACGCATCCTATGGCTCCTGGCACCGAGTCAAGCATGCCCGTACGCCATGGTTAAGGCATTTTGACACCTCTAGCCTCTCCACCACAGCGTTTGTTGCTGCTGAGAACCCGAATGGCCCATAACCATGGCTCCACCTCTAGAAGCGCCATATTTGCACACACGAATATGCTACCGCACGGCCCGGTTCGTGCGTGTCCTGACTCCTCTGACACTAGGTCAAGCATGACCGTATGCCATGGTTAAGGCATTTTGATGCCTCGGCCTCACCACCACAATGTTTTTCATCACCCGAGAGCCCGAACGGCCCTTAACTACAGCTCCACGACTCCGAACATCCATAATTGCACACACGATCGTGCTGCCGCACGTCCGGATCCTGTGCATCCTATGGCTCTCGGCACCGGGTCAAGCACGCCTGTACGCCATGGTTAAGCCATTTTGATGCCACTCACCTCTCCACCATAGAGTTTTCCATCACCTAAGAGCCTGAAGGGCCCTTAACCATGCCTCCACGGCTCCAAAACTGCCATATTTGCACACTCGACCATGCTGCCGCACGGTCGGTTCCAACGCATTTTATGGCTCCTGGCTCTGAGTCAAGCATGCCTGTATGCCATGGTTAAGGCATTTTGACACCTCTGGACTCTCTACCATAGCGTTTGCCATCACTCGAGAGCCTGAACGGCACTTAACCTCGGCTCCACGGCTCCAGAACTGCCATATTTGCACACACGACTTTCTTTGCCCGCACGCCGATTCCTGCGCATCCTACGGCTCCTCGCACCAAGTCAAGCACGCCCATGCACTATGGTTAAGGCATTTTGACACCACTGGCCTCTCGACCACAGCATTTGTTGCCACCCAAGAACCCGAATGGCCCTTAACCATGGCTCCACCGCTCTAGAAGCGCCATATTTGCACACACGACTATGCTACCGCATGCCGGTAGGTTCCTACGTGTCCTCAGTATGTCGACACTAGGTCAAGCACGACCGTATGCCATGGTTAAGGCGTTTTGACACCTCTGGCCCCACCACCACAATGTTTGTCATCACACGAGAGCCCGAACGGCCCTTAACTATAGCTCCACGACTCCGAACATCCATAATTGCACACACGACGTGCCGGCGCACGGCCGAATCTGTGCATCCTACGGCTCTCGGCACCGGTTCAAGCACACCCGTACGCCACGGTTAAGCCATTTTGATGCCTCTCACCTCTCCACCATAGAGTTTTCCATCACCCGAGAGCACGAAGGGCCCTTAACCATGGCTCCACGGCAAAACGCCACATTTGCACACACGACCATCTTTGCCGCATGGTCGGTTCCAACGCGTCCTATGGCTCCCGACACGAGTCAAGCAAGCCCGTACGCCATGGTTAAGGCATTTTGACACCTCTCGCCTCTACCATAGCGTTTGTCATCACTCGAGAGCACGAACGGCCCTTAACCTCGGCTCCACGGCTCCGAGCGCCATATTTGCACACACGACTTTACTTGCCGCACGGCCGGTTCCTATGCGTCCTCGGCTCCTCGCACCAAGTCAAGCACGCCCATGCACCATGGTTAAGGCGTTTTAACACCTTTGGCCTCTCCACCACAGCGTCTATTACCGCCCGAGAACCCGAATGGCCCTTAACCATGGCTCCACGGCTCTAGAACCGCCATATTTGCACACACGACTATGCTACCGCACAGCCCAGTTCCTGCATGTCCTATAGCTCTCGACACTAGGTCAAGCACGACCGTATGCCATGGTTAAGGCGTTTTGACGCTCCGGCCTCACAACCACAATATTTTTCATCACCCGAGAGCCCGAACGGCCCTTAACTATAGCTCCACGACTCCGAATATCCATAATTGCACACACGACCGTGTCTTTGCCGCACGCCCGGATCCCCTGTGCATCCTACGGCTCTCGACACCGGGTCAAGCACGCCCGTACGCCATGGTTAAGCCATTTTGATGCCTCTCACCTCTCCACAATAGAGGTTTTCATCACCCGAGAGCACGAAGGGCCCTTAACCACGGCTCCACGGCCGCAAAACGCCATATTTGCACACACGACCATGCTGCCGCACGGCCGGTTCCAACGCATCCTATGGCTCTCGGCACTGAGTCAAGCATGCCCGTACGCCATGGTTAAGGCATTTTGACACCTCTGGCCTCTCTACCATAGCGTTTGCCATCGCTCGAGAGCCTGAACGGCGCTTAACCTTGGCTCCACGGCTCCAGAACTGCTATATTTGCACACACGACCATGCTACCGCACGGTCAGTTCCAATGCATCCTATGGCTCCTGGCACTGAGTCAAGCATGCCCGTACGCCATGGTTAAGGCATTTTGACACCTCTAGCCTCTCCACCACAGCGTTTGTTGCCGCCCGAGAGCCTGAATGGCCCTTAACCATGGCTCCACGACTCTAGAACTGCCATATTTGCACACACGACTGTGCTGCCGCACAGCCGGTTCGTGCGTGTCCTACGGCTCTTGACACTAGGTCAAGCACGCCTGTACGCCATGGTTAAGCCATTTTGATGCCTCTCACCTCTCCACCACAGAGTTTTTCATCACCTGAGAGCCTGAAGGGCCCTTAACTTCGCAGCTCCACGACTCCGAACATCCATAATTGCACACACGAGTGCTTTGCCGCACGGTCGGATCCCCGTGCATCCTATGGCTCTCGGCACCGGGTCAAGCACGCTTGTACGCCATGGTTAAGCCATTTTGATGCCTCTCACCTCTCCCCCATAGAGTTTTCCATCACCCAAGAGCCTGAAGGGCGCTTAACCATGCCTCCACGGCTCCAAAACTGCCATATTTGCACACTCGACCATCTTTGCCGCACGGTCGGTTCCAACGCATTTTATGGCTCCCGGCTCGAGTCAAGCATGCACATGTACGCCATGGTTAAGGCATTTTGACACCTCGGCCTCTCTACCATAGCATTTGCCGTCACTCAAGAGCCCGAACGGCACTTAACCTCGGCTCCACGGCTCCCGAACGCCATATTTGCACACACGACTTGCTTTTGCCGCACGCGGTTCCTGCGCATCCTACGGCTCCTCGCACCAAGTCAAGCACGCCCATGCACTATGGTTAAGGTGTTTTGACACCACTGGCCTCTTGACCATAGCATTTGTTGCTGCCCAAGAACCCAAATGGCCCTTAACCATGGCTCCACCGCTCTAGAACTGCCATATTTGCACACACGACTATGCTACCGCACAAAGGTTCCTACGTGTCCTACGACTCTCGACACTAGGTCAAGCACGACCGTATGCCATGGTTAAGGCATTTTGACACCTCTGGCCCCACCACCACAATGTTTGTCATCACCCGAGAGCCCGAACGGCCCTTAACTATAGCTCCACGACTCAGAACATCCATAATTGCACACATGATCAGTTGTCTTTGGCGCACGGCCGATCCCGTGCATCCTACGGCTCTCGGCACCGGTTCAAGCACACCCGTACGCCATGGTTAAGCCATTTTGATGCCTCTCACCTCTCCACCATAGAGTTTTCCATCACCCGAGAGCCCGAAGGGCCCTTAACCATGGCTCCACGGCGGTAAAAACTGCCACATTTGCACACACGACCATGCTTTGCCGCATGGTCGGTTCCAACGCATCCTATGGCTCCCGACCGAGTCAAGCACGCCCGTACGCCATGGTTAAGGCATTTTGACACCTCTGGCCTCTCTACCATAGCGTTTGTCATCACTCGAGAGCCTGAATGGCCCTTAACCTCGGCTCCACGGCTCCAGAACTGCCATATTTGCACACACGACTTTGCTGCCGCACGGCCGGTTCCTATGCGTCCTACGGCTCCTCGCACCAAGTCAAGCACGCCCATGCACCATGGTTAATGCATTTTAACACCTTTGGCCTCTCCACCACAGCGTTTATTACCGCCCGAGAACCCGAATGGCCCTTAACCATGGTTCCATGGCTCCAAAACTGCCATATTTGCACACATGACTATGCTACCGCACGGCCCGGTTCCTGCATGTCCTATAGCTCTCGACACTAGGTCAAGCACGACCGTATGCCATGGTTAAGGCGTTTTGACACCTCTGGCCTCACCACCACAATATTTTTCATCACCCGAGAGCCCGAACGGCCCTTAACTATAGCTCCACGACTCCGAACATCCATAATTGCACACACGACCGTGCCGCCGCACGCCCGGATCCCGTGCATCCTACGGCTCTCGGCACCGGTCAAGCACGCCCGTACGCCATGGTTAAGCCATTTTGATGCCTCTCACCTCTCCACCATAGAGTTTTTCATCACCCGAGAGCACGAAGGGCCCTTAACCACGGCTCCACGGCTGCAAAACTGCCATATTTGCACACACGACCATGCTGCCGCACGTGTCGGTTCCAACGCATCCTATGGCTCTCTCGCCTTGAGTCAAGCATGCCCGTACGCCATGGTTAAGGCATTTTGACACCTCTGGCCTCTCTACCATAGCGTTTGCCATCGCTCGAGAGCCTGAACGGCGCTTAACCTTGGCTCCACGGCTCCAGAAATGCCATATTTGCACACACGACCATCCGCCGCACGGTCGGTTCAATGCATCCTATGGCTCCCGCACCGAGTCAAGCATGCCCGTACGCCATGGTTAAGGCATTTTGACACCTCTAGCCTCTCCACCACAGTGTTTGTTGCCGCTCGAGAACTGAATGGCCCTTAACCATGGCTCCACACGGCTCTAGAACTGCCATATTTGCACACACGAATATGCTACCGCACGCCCCGGTTCGTGCGTGTCGCATGACTCTTGACACTAGGTCAAGCACGACCGTATGCCATGGTTAAGGCATTTTGATGCCTCTGGCCTCACCACCACAATGTTTGTCATCACCCGAGAGCCCGAACGGCCCTTAACTACAGCTCCACGACTCCGAACATCCATAATTGCACACACGACTTGTCTTCCGCACGGTCGGATCCCCGTGCATCCTATGCCTCTCGGCACCGGGTCAAGCACGCTTGTACGCCATGGTTAAGCCATTTTGATGCCTCTCACCTCTCCCCCATAGAGTTTTCCATCACCCAAGAGCCTGAAGGGCGCTTAACCATGCCTCCACGGCTCCAAAACTGCCATATTTGCACACTCGATCATGCTGCCGCACGGTCGGTTCCAACGCATTTTATGGCTCCCGGCTCTGAGTCAAGCATGCCTGTACGCCATGGTTAAGGCATTTTGACACCTCTGGCCTCTCTACCATAGCATTTGCCGTCACTCAAGAGCCTGAACGGCACTTAACCTCAGCTCCACGGCTCCAGAACTGCCATATTTGCACACACGACTTTGCTGCCGCACGGCCGGTTCCTGCGCATCCTACGGCTCCTCGCACCAAGTCAAGCACGCCCATGCACTATGGTAAAGGCATTTTGACACCGCTGGCCTCTCGACCACAGCATTTGTTGTCGCCCAAGAACCCGAATGGCCCTTAACCATGGCTCCACCGCTCTAGAACTGCCATATTTGCACACACGACTATGCTACCGCACAGCCAGTTCCTGCATGTCCTATAGCTCTCGACACTAGGTCAAGCACGACCGTATGCCATGGTTAAGGCGTTTTGACACCTCTGGCCTCACCACCACAATATTTGTCATCACCCGAGAGCCCGAACGGCCCTTAACTATAGCTCCACGACTCCAGAACATCCATAATTGCACACACGACTGTGCTGCCGCACAGCCGGATCCTGTGCATCCTACGGCTCTCGGCACCGGGTCAAGCACGCCCGTACGCCATGGTTAAGCCATTTTGATACCTCTCACCTCTCCACCATAGAGTTTTTCATCACCCGAGAGCCTGAAGGGCCCTTAACCATAGCTCCACGGCTGCGAAACTGCCATATTTGCACACACGACCATGCTGCCGCACGGTCGGTTCCAACGCATCCTATGGCTCTCGGCACTGAGTCAAGCATGCCCGTACACCATGGTTAAGGCATTTTGACACCTCTGGCCTCTCTACCATAGCATTTGCCATCGCTCGAGAGCCTGAACGGCACTTAACCTTGGCTCCATGGCTCCAGAACTGCCATATTTGCACACACAACCATGCTGCCGCATGGTCGGTTCCAACGCGTCCTATGGCTCCTGGCACCGAGTCAAGCATGCCCGTACGCCATGGTTAAGGCATTTTGACACCTCTGGCCTCTCCACCACAGCGTTTGTTGCGGCTCGAGAACCCGAATGGCCCTTAACCATGGCTCCACAGCTCTAGAACTGCCATATTTGCACACACGAATATGCGACCGCACAGCCGGTTCGTGCGTGTCCTACAGCTCTTGACACTAGGTCAAGCATGATCGTATGCCATGGTTAAGGCATTTTGATGCCTCTGGCCTCACCACCACAATGTTTGTCATCACCCGAGAGCCTGAACGGCCCTTAACTACGGCTCCACGACTCCAGAACAGCCATATTTGCACACACGACCATGCTGCCGCACGGTCGGATCCTGTGCATCCTATGGCTCTCGGCACCGGGTCAAGCACGCACATGCGCCATGGTTAAGCCATTTTGATGCCTCTCACCTCTCCCCCATAGAGTTTTCCATCACCCGAGAGCCCGAAGGGCCCTTAACCACGCCTCCACGGGCCGCAAACCGCCATATTTGCACACACGACTATCTTTGCCGCACGGTCGGTTCCAACGCATCCTATGGCTCTCGGCCGAGTCAAGCATGCCCGTACGCCATGGTTAAGGCATTTTGACACCTCGGCCTCTCTACCATAGCGTTTGCCATCGCTCGAGAGCACGAACGGCGCTTAACCTTGGCTCCACGGCTCCCAGGAACGCCATATTTGCACACACGACCATGCCGCCGCACGGCCGGTTCCAACGCATCCTATGGCTCTGCACCGAGTCAAGCATGCCCGTACGCCATGGTTAAGGCATTTTGACACCTCTAGCCTCTCCACCACAGCGTTTGATGCCGCCCGAGAACACGAATGGCCCTTAACCATGGCTCCACGGCTCTAGAACTTGCCATATTTGCACACACGAATATGCTACCGCACACCGGTTCATGCGTGTCGTACAGCTCTTGACACTAGGTCAAGCATGACCGTATGCCATGGTTAAGGCGTTTTGATGCCTCTGGCCTCACCACCACAATGTTTGTCATCACCCGAGAGCCCGAACGGCCCTTAACTACAACTCCACGACTCCGAACATACATAATTGCACACACGACTGTCTTTGCCGCACGGCCGGATCCTGTGCATCCTATGGCTCTCGGCACCGGGTCAAGCACGCACGTACGCCATGGTTAAGCCATTTTGATGCCTCTCACCTCTCCACCATAGAGTTTTCCATCACCCGAGAGCCCGAAGGGCCCTTAACCATGCCTCCACGGCTCCAAAACTGCCATATTTGCACACTCGACCATCTTTGCCGCATGGTCGGTTCCAACGCATTTATGGCTCCCGCTCAGTCAAGCATGCACCGTACAACATGGTTAAGGCATTTTGACACCTCTCGGCCTCTCTACCATAGCGTTTGCCGTCACTCGAGCCCGAACGGCACTTAACCTCGGCTCGACGGCTCCAGTAACCGCCATATTTGCACACTCGACTTTCTTGCCGCACGGCGGTTCCTGCGCATCCTACGGCTCCTCGCACCAAGTCAAGCACGCCCATGCACTATGGTTAAGGCGTTTGACACCGCTGGCCTCTTGACCACAGCATTTGTTGCCGCCCAAGAACCCGAATGGCCCTTAACCATGGCTCCACCGCTCTAGAACTGCCATATTTGCACACACGACTATGCTACCGCACAGCCGGTTCCTACGTGTCCTACAGCTCTCGACACTAGGTCAAGCACGATCGTATGCCATGGTTAATGCATTTTGACACCCCTGGCCCCACCACCACAATGTTTGTCATCACCCCAGAGCCGGAACGGCCCTTAACTATAGCTCCACGACTCCAGAACATCCATAATTGCACACACGACCGTCTTTGCGCACGGCCGGATCCTATGCATCCTACGGCTCTCGGCACCGGTTCAAGCACACCCGTACGCCATGGTTAAGCCATTTTGATGCCTCTCACCTCTCCACCATAGAGTTTTCCATCACCCGAGAGCCCGAAGGGCCCTTAACCATGGCTCCACGGCAGTAAACCGCCATTTGCACACACGACCATGCTTTGCCGCATGGTCGGTTCCAACGCGTCCTATGGCTCCCGGCAGACCGAGTCAAGCAAGCCCGTACGCCATGGTTAAGGCATTTTGACACCTCCGGCCTCTCTACCATAGCGTTTGTCGTCGCTCGAGAGCACGAACGGCCCTTAACCTCGGCTCCACGGCTCCGAAGCCGCCATATTTGCACACACGACCGTGCCGCCGCACGGCCGGTTCCTATGCATCCTACGGCTCCTCGCACCAAGTCAAGCACGCCCATGCACCATGGTTAAGGCATTTTAACACCTTTGGCCTCTCCACCACAGCGTTTATTACCACCTGAGAACTCGAATGGCCCTTAACCATGGCTCCATAGCTCTAGAACTGCCATATTTGCACACACGACTATGCTACCGCACAGCCAGTTCCTGCATGTCCTATAGCTCTCAACACTAGGTCAAGCACGACCGTATGCCATGGTTAAGGCATTTTGACGCCTCTGGCCTCACCACCACAATATTTGTCATCACCCGAGAGCCCGAACGGCCCTTAACTATAGCTCCACGACTCCAGAACATCCATAATTGCACACACGACTGTGCTGCCGCACAGCCGGATCCTGTGCATCCTACGGCTCTTGGCACCGGGTCAAGCACGCCCGTACGCCATGGTTAAGCCATTTTGATGCCTCTCACCTCTCCACCATAGAGTTTTTCATCACCCGAGAGCCTGAAGGGCCCTTAACCACAGCTCCACGGCGGCAAAACTGCCATATTTGCACACACGACCATGCTGCCGCACGGTCGGTTCCAACGCATCCTATGGCTCTCGGCACTGAGTCAAGCATGCCCGTACGCCATGGTTAAGGCATTTTGACACCTCTGGCCTCTCTACCATAGCGTTTGCCATCGCTCGAGAGCCTGAACGGCCCTTAACCTTGGCTCCACGGCTCCCGAACCGCCATATTTGCACACACGACCATCTTTGCCGCGCGGTCCGGTTCCAACGCATCCTATGGCTCCCGGCACCGAGTCAAGCATGCCCGTACGCCATGGTTAAGGCATTTTGACACCTCTAGCCTCTCCACCACAGCGTTTGTTGCCGCCCGAGAACCCGAATGGCCCTTAACCATGGCTCCACACTCTAGAACCGCCATATTTGCACACACGAATATGCTACCGCACAGCCCGGTTCGTGCGTGTCCTACAGCTCTTGACACTAGGTCAAGCACGGCCGTATGCCATGGTTAAGGCATTTTGATGCCTCCGGCCTCACCACCACAATGTTTGTCATCACCCGAGAGCCCGAACGGCCCTTAACTACAGCTCCACGACTCCGAACATCCATAATTGCACACACGACCGTGCTGCCGCACGGCCGGATCCCGTGCATCCTATGGCTCTCGGCACCGGGTCAAGCACGCACATGTACGCCATGGTTAAGCCATTTTGATGCCTCTCACCTCTCCACCATAGAGTTTTCCATCACCCAGAGCCCGAAGGGCCCTTAACATGCCTCCACGGCTCCAAAACGCCATATTTGCACACTCGACCATGCTTTGCCGCACGGCCGGTTCTAACGCATTTTATGGCTCCCGACTCCGAGTCAAGCATGCACGTACGCCATGGTTAAGGCATTTTGACACCTCCGGCCTCTCTACCATAGCGTTTGCCGTCACTCAAGAGCCCGAACGGCACTTAACCTCGGCTCCACGGCTCCGAACTGCCATATTTGCACACACGACTTTTCTTTGCCGCACGGCCGGTTCCCTGCGCATCCTACGGCTCCTCGCACCAAGTCAAGCACGCCCATGCACTATCACTAGTAGGAAAGTGATCATCGGTGACCATTTGCTCGTGACGCTTGTTACTTTCGACACGGAATGGTAGCATACTATGACGAAATTTGTAGCTTCGTCATACATTGCAAGTGACGAAGATTTGCCTTGAAAATTGATGACGAAAATTAAAGGAACGTCATGGAACAACACAAGGGAATCGTCATGGATTGTGTTGATCGTGAGCTGCATTGTAATGATGAAACATATTGGTCACAAATTAGATTTGATATCGTCATCGCTAATTTGCCTCGTTTCGGCCATCAAACGTCGAAACATATTCATCACAGATCAGCTTTGGTAGTATTGGTCTCACTCCACAACAGCTTGCACTTGACGACGTCGCTTTTTTTTTTTGAGCCGCACTTCACGTCGTTGGCAGCACACAAGCATGCCGGGCCGATAATTTTCTTTAGGGAAAGTCGGGCCGCCAATAGCTGGGCTAAACAGGGGCAAGCGGGCCGCAGCAGATAATTGCAACCGGTGACTTTTATTTTTTTTGAAACAGCAGCCCGCGAGTTGGCCGGCCTTTTTCCCAGAACAGCAGCCCGCGAGTTGGCCGGCCCAATATCTCCAGATAATTGCAACCCGCAACTTTTATTTTTTTTGAAACAGCCGCAAGTTGGCCGGCCCAATATCTCCTTAAGAAAGCAGGCTAGCAGCAGCATATTTCGGCAGTCAAAAAAATTGCGGCCGCGCGAGTTCGAACCCAGGACCAGGCGAAAGACAGGTAAGAGCGTTACCGCTAGAGTAAGTCATCTTAGTTGTTAAAGTTATGTATTTGTTTTATTTGTAATTTTAACCACCCGATTTGTTAGTAGGCACATTAATTGAATGGATCATGGTTCAATCTGAGAAAGTTGTTTCGAAAAAATTCGAACTTTTGGATCCTAGGAAAGAGGAAACAGTTCCTGACTTCCCCCCGTTGATTCCTGCGTGCGTTATGGCTGAGACCGGGAGCAGCAAAGGTAATGTTACGGTGGGGTCACCGAGCGAGCGACCAGGCCAGAGGAGAGGAGAGCGGACCAGGCCTGTACGTGTTAAGTAAAACTTCGCTCCAAATCTATTGAAATCATTTCAATGGTGCCATGGTAAGGCAATTTGACTTAGGCAACGAGCTCCTTGGTTCGAACCCAGTGGGTGTCATTTTTTTTGTTTTTCCAACTTTTTTGTATTTATTATTTTTAAAATTCTCTATGATCATTTTTTACCAGATTTTTAATTAGTATATTATTACTTAATAACCTTATTCATTTTCAAACATCTTATTACATTTTTTCTTATTTATCATGCACATCCTCACAAAGGAGATACATGTCTCACATAAAGCCTTATCACTTCGTGAGAGTTAATGCTTGTACAAGTTGTATAATGCCACCTTGTCCAGATCATTTGAAAATTTTACGGGATGCTTTTAGAGCTAAACTATGATGTTGTGTGCATCTATGCAATTTTATGACCATCTTTGCCTATTACTATAATTTTTTGTTGGATTTATGAAAGATAAATGTTAAAATACCCTAAGCTAGCCAGAAAAATCTCAAAACTTGCATGGACACCTCATTTTGCTGTATAATAATGACAAAAAAGTTTCAACTCATTTTGAGAAAGTGGCCACTACATCCTCACAATGGAGATACATGTCTCACATAAAGCCTTATCACTTCGTGAGAGTTGTTAATGCTTGTTCAAGTTGTACAATGCCACCTTGTCCAAATTATTTGAAAATTTTATGAAATGTTTTTAGAGCCAAACTGTGATGTTATGTGCATCCGTGAAATTTTCTCGACCAAGTTTGCCTATTATTGTAATTTGTTGTTGTATAGTGGAGTATAAATGTTAAAATACCCTAAGCTAGCCAGAAAAATCTCAAAACTTGCATGGACACCTCATTTTTCTGTATAATAACGGCAAAAAAGTTTCAACTCATTCGAGAAAGTCGTCATTTACATCCTCGAAGGGCAAACATGCCCCACACATAGCCATGTTACTAAGAGAGATGTTCATGCTTTGTGGGGGATGTATGGTTCCATTTTGTCAAAATCATTTGAATTTATGGCATGACCATTAATAAATAACAAACTAATTAAAAATCTGTCATCAAAACATTAACAAATATATGTAAAAAAATAACATGCACAAAAAATGTTGAAAAAAAAAAAAATTGACCCCTATTAGGGTCGAACGCGGAGCTCAAGTAGAAACTAAAACTGTCTCTCCATTGCGCTATAGAAGTGTTTACGTTAGTCCTTGAACTCTATGTTACTTAAACGTGATGCCGAGCCTTTCCTAAAAAATAAAAGATGACTACAGGTCGATCGTCCACGGACGGCACGGGGCGGCTCACGGAGGGTGAGTGCGTGTGGCCGCTAGCTAGGTTAGTGAGTTTTGGGCTGGGCTTTGGAGACTGGTTCCAGGTCATTTGGCATCTGTTGGCTGTTGTTGCTAAAAAAAAAAAAAATATAAAAAAAAAACTGTTGGCTGTAGCCGCACGATGGTACATGAGTACCACCTCGCTATTTGGAAACACATGAAGTATGAAGCGTAGCTTATAAATGTTGAAAGAACGGAATTGCATTGTACTTCTTTATCGTATATGTCATTCCAAACACGTTGGAACTGCTTGGGTTTGGTGTTTTGCTGAGCTAATTTTTTATTCTATTTTTTGTTAAACTTTTTAAATTGAATCATTCCAACTACAATGAATTTTTTAAAAATGTATTTATTTCATTCCAACATTAAAAATAAATAAATTGAAGATTCCTACATTTTTAATTGAATATTCCGACTACTACTACTTGTACTATATTTTGAAACACCTCTCATCTAGATACGGTTGTAGCACTTGTTCGTATATAGGCACCCACCTACACCACACACTCACACCATGATCCTAAACACCTTGTAAACAACTAACTTACGACTACGTAGATAAATAGAGACAAAATATGGCCATGTCATTCCTTCTGTGGCTCTGCGCACTAAGAGGTTGCACCGAAAATTTCTTATTAGGGGAAACCCCCGGTGAGGAAACACAATCGATCTAGATATTGGACGCACGCCAAGTAATTTCCCCACTACGCTTGGCTCCACCTCCCTGACATTGAAATTTGAGAGGGTCTCTCAAGCCTCAATCCGCCAAGACCTCTGCATCGCGCGGCACCTTCAACGTCACCCACATCCCCATCGTAGCCCAAAACAAGAAAGTAACCCTCCGTTAGACGGGGAATATGATCCCGATAGTTTTCACCGGGTGGGCCTGTTCGTCACAAGAGAAGAGGCACATGCGGGACTATATGCTCTATGCGAGAGAAGCCCTTATTGCTCTATGCAGAGAGAAAGTTATGAAAAATATGAAAAATCAATAAATATATACAATAGGCGGGGCTATATATCAAACTTGGACAAACATTTACTCAGATCTATGCAGAGATCGGTATAGAGAATTAGTATGGATTATTTGCCCCTTAATTAGATAACATTAGTAATTCAAATGACATATTACCATGGTCAACTATTTTTAAACCTTAAATTTTTATTCAAATGAGGGATTAATCAATTTTTTTAAGATATAGTAATTCCTCAGATGATTGGAACAATTTATAAATTGAACTGTGTGTACTCATAAAAATTTACCTAAATATATATTTGAATATGTATGCAAAAGTTATATTTGAAAAATGACCTATGTGTATGAAAAATATACCATACCGCCTAAAACTACGTTAAGGCGCCAAAATGAAGGCTCAGAGGCTAAAAAACCGAGTGCCGAATTCCCTTCAAAAATTGTCTGGCATTTCCTGCCGCGCTAAATTTGTGCACACAAAAGAAAAGAGGGAAAAGCGCCATATATTAATGGTCTAACCTCCTTTTTGAAACTTATTAATGGTCTAACCTCCCCCGTCCTATTCGTATCCTCAAAAAAAATAGATCGCGATCTGGAAACCACCAACGCCGCCGCGCGAGGGCCACAAGGCGCCGCCTCTGTCCAATACATCCCCGATGCCGCCTCCCTCCAGGACGCTGCCGGCGTCGCCTCCATCCAGAACGCCCCTTCCTCAGGGCATCAGTGCCACCACCGAATTCACGGCCTTGAGCGCCCATCCATATGACTCTCGAAGTAGAAGATGAACATGAGTTCTCTCGTCCATATAGCAACAGGTAGATTCATGTCTTTGCTGTTATCAGAAATCTAGTTTATTAGATTCCTGTTTGTTTTTTTATGGCAAAACACTGTGGACAGATCTCTTCCTGTTTGTTAGCACCAGGTAGATTGTTTTGGCTTTTGTTAGGGATAGAAACGGGTGTAGGTTTGCCTGCAACCTCCTAATTCCAGCCTGTGGCGTGTGATCTCTTGTGGTTCTTCTACGTTTCTGTTATTGAGTAGCATGTGATCTCTTTTTGGCTAAATCTCTACCCGTTTTGATCCAGGATTCTAGTTTCAGATTTTAACTATTTGATTTGAAGGCTCTTTTTCTCCACCTTCTTGTTACTGCCGTCCAGGCATAAAGCTCATGATATTCAGTGCTACTGTAACATGCATGGTTCATCTAACTTTAATGACGGACACATAGTGTGTCAAAGAATTATCTATGTTTTTCCCCAATGAATTAGCTACGCTACTGTTACAAGCTTACAAGCTGCAGAGGAAGTGCTTTTTTTTCCCTAGTACTGCATTTCCTTTTACATTCTGAAACTTGCCAAATTAGTAATCCGGCTTCTATTAATCTTGCTGTTCTTTTATATGCCAAATTAGTGAATCAGTTTCTGCCTTAATGTTTCTGTAACCATGTAGATCGGTTAGATCTGCCTTGATCCTTGCTATGATATGCTTGTAACTTTGTTGTACTTAACAATTGTAACTGGATGTAACTGACCTAGATTATTACAAAATTATGCCAAAACATACTTTTTTACTTTGCTGTACTTCCATTTGCATGGTTATTATTGATCATGAGGAACCCAAAAATTTTGATATGATGCATGTTATCCAGTCATAATCTTTATTAGTATTGTATGTGCATAGTGTCGGTTTTGCTTACGTGATCCGCTTAAAAATAGAAAGCTGAGGAGACTCTAACCCACTTGTTCTCTTTTGCCATGATATAACCTTTATATTACCAGCTGAACAAATGTCATGTGGGAGTCTTATTACTTTCATTTTAGCTTGCTAATTTTATTATGTCAGTCTTTCCTAGGAAGAAAGAAAGAAATTCAGGAGACAACACTACGCATGATAGAATTTATGTTTGAGGAAGTCATCCATTGGCCACTCAGATTGAATTCTTTTGTCAGAAGATATAACATTTATAAGTAACAGATCCTTACATTATTCCAATTGACCCTGCTGCTAGGTAGTATAAATTGTAGATTCATGGATTTGTTTTATTGTTTTGATGCGATCGACATTTACTTTATCTGTTAGATATGCGAGACTCGACTCCGTATGTGTTTGCAGGCGTAGAATGAATGGATTCCTATCCTTTATTTATCTTTAAGGAACTGGTATACCATCGATCGGAACAGAATTTTGTAAGCATCTTGTCATCTAAAGGTATATTGTAAACTAAAATACACCCTTCGAATATGCTAGCACCATATTTAATATTATTTCTATTTTCTTCAGGAATGGTACCTATTTTTATCTCCAGTATGATGAACACATCCCAAGGTAACAACAAGGCAATGGAGGAGAACAATGCGCTGCTCAAGCATATCTTGTCCCTCAACAACTCTTCTTCGACATGAGCGCTGCTGGTGGTGGGCATGACCAGAAAGCGCTGCTGCTAGTGGTTAATTAATCAAGCACTTATGTTAGTAGTGATGAAATCTAGTGTTGGTGAACTGAGTTTAGTAATGTTGGTGGGCTGAGCTTAGTTGCTGGTGAACTGAGTTTAGTGTTGATTAATTAAGTTGTATGGTAATTGAAAATGTGTTGTGTCGATTTTAAAATGTATCTTGTGTTGATTTCAAAATGTATTTTGTCGATTTCAAGATGTATCTATGTCGATTTGAAAATGTATTGTGTCGATTTCAAAATGTATTTGTGACGATTTCGATGGCATCCACGTCGGTGATGATGTCATCTCGCCACGTCAGCGATGATGTCATCTCGCCATGTCGGGATGACGTCATCCGCCACGTCGCGATGATGTCATCTCGGCGTGGGCATACGCCGTCGGGCGATTCCAAATGGCCAATAATGATGACAAAACGGGTCTATCTCGTGACGAAATGGAGACGTCACACAAGACTAACGCCGTTAGCGATGGCGTTAGGACAACCGATGGACAACAAATTATGACCAAAACGAGCCTTCATCCGTGACCAAAAGCAATCGTCATAGATTGAATTCAATAACATGACGATGCTTATTTCGTCACGGAATGAAGTCCCATCCGTGACGAAAATGTCCAATTGGTCACAACAGAAAATGTGTGGCGCGCCATCAATGACCAAGTCATTTTCGTCACAAAATCATCACAAATTAATCTCTATGACCATTCGAGCATCTTCAGTGACCAATGGGGAAGGTCATCGATGAGAACTTCCCTACTAGTGTATGGTTAAGGCGTTTTGACACCGCCGGCCTCTCGACCATAGCATTTGTTGCCGCCCAAGAACCCGAATGGCCCTTAACCATGGCTCCACCGCTCTAGAACCGCCATATTTGCACACACGACTATGCTACTCGTCACACCCCGGTTTACAAGGTAGCAAAACCGGTTACAATGCATGTGTGCCCAAGATCAATTCACACAATGCCGTGACATCATTAATAATACCATCATCACATGTATCGATTACAATAAAGGGAATCAATGTATAAGAGTATCTTTATTACAATAATGTCTAACTCAGCTTAAGCGGAAACATAACTGAAGTGTTTAACATAACGAAACCCTATGACATCAACGACACAACGACATGACGACGACACGACGACCGAAGCAATGAACCCTTCGCCACAGGAAAGGTCAACGGCAGCACCACGAGCCTAAAATCCAGGTAGATCCTCCAGGAACTCGCAATCCGAATCATCGTTTGGAACTAGCAACTATAGCAAGAATGAGTCCATGTCGAACTCCGCAAGTACAGCGGGAATAATAATGATAATGCAAGGCCGATCAAAGGTAAAGTGAAAGGTAGACTGCAATAGCATTTTAGTTGAGTCATATTTTATTTAGCAACCTGTTTACTAATCATCTTGGTAGAGAGAACCCAACCCTTAATTAATGTTCCGTGGAATTAAGAGTTGAATTAACATCATTATATAAGTAGTATATATATATCATCATATAAAAGAGATAGCCATCTCGGGTAACATGGGATCGCAATCCCTATAGAACCAAGGTAGCAACCTCCTTTAACCATCTCCAACGAGCCATGAAAACCATTTGCTAATCCAGAGGGCGGGCCGCTCATACCGAGAGCTCGGACGATATATCGGTTTGATCAAACTCTCGCGCGAGAGGTGTACACTTTCCCTCCAGGTCGTGATTCCCTTCTGCTCGGGTTAATTACTCCCAAAGACACTTCCAAGGTGAATGAGCAGGGTCTCACTACGAGGCTGTTCACGGGTCATAGGTAGTGGTAGCCCAATCAGCAATGTCCCAAGCACATGAGAGACGTCCCCGCACACGCCGCTCCGCTGCGGATCTTCCCAGAACCCTCATGCTTCGAACTTGGGATCACTCTTCTCACCATAGCTATGGCACCCGTCGGCAAGTTACCAACCTACCTATGATGACTCCCGATACTTTGCCAAGCCAGAGCCATATAGCCTGGAGTCGTACGGATTGTCCCAGTTGAACCGTCTAGGAATCGGTCCTTACGGAGAGCAGACACGGATGCCCTCGTCGCCACGAGCACCACACTAACATCCGCATCCCTCTTGCTCCACCAACAAACGATGCCTCCCGCATCAACCACCTCCAACAATGACCGCAGTCATTACCAACAGCTTTACTAAAGCAGCATTTTAATAGTACATCATTAGTGAGTAGGTAAGAGGAGCACTAGCAGACCTATATCCTATCTATAAACCCCCATGGGTGATATTTGGATAGTAGTGGCTAGTATGTCCTTAGGTTTGATGTATTAGACACATGCATGCAATCATTATAGTTCATGGGATCAATATGTTCAAGGGGTCCTGTACTTGCCTTGATTGAGGTCAAAGTGCACGGGATCCTGCTGGTCCTGCTGTTCCTCCTTCACCCACGACGCGTTCTCTATTCGTCGCAATCAAGCACACGAGCATTACATGCAAGCAAACATATTCTAATCAGAACAGTACACCAAACAAGTAATCTGCAGTAAACAATAGCATATAAAGATTCTACTCGACGAGACGATTCCAACAAGTATTAAATCACTGAAAACGGAGTTAAAATGAGTAAACTACGGCCTATACAAGATCAGGGTTAAATCTGCAGAAAACTGGACTAAGTCGTAATTAGATTTGAACTGAGGTGGACCAATCTGCAGTTAGTGTAAAGGCCGAGGGCCTTTCTGCAAAAGTGCCAGCGACGGCGGCGTTGACCGTGGCGGCGGCCACGTGGCGGCGCGGGACGGGCCGGGGCTGGTGGACCAGCCGTGGACCACGCCCGTGGACCAAGTCCACTGGTCCACCGTGGACCGGCCGGCGGACGGGTTGACCCCGGCGACCTCGGCCATGGTCGCCGGCGGCGATCTCGGCGCGGCGGCGCTACGGGCCACTAGAGCGCGGGCCGGGAGCACGCGCGCGACGCCCGCGCGAAGGCGCACCATTCTTCCCATCAGGAGCAGTTAGAGTCACTACCCTTTCCGCACACTTAATATTTGCCTTCCACTTATTCAACCAATTCATTCCCAAGATGACATCAAGACCTTCGAGACTCAAGCACAATAGGTCTAGCAGAAATTCTACCCCCTTAAATTAATTCTTACTTCAGGACACCAAACATTAGTAGCCATGTCTCCCCCCGGGGTCTTAACACTCATGGAACTAGGCATGAGTTGAGTGGGAATATTATGTTTGCGAACAAAATGGCTACCCACAAAAGAATGTGATGCACCGGTATCAAAAAGAACTGAAGCTGGATGAGAATCAACTGAAAACGTACCAAGCACCACGTCGGTAGCTTCCTCAGCCGTCTCCACCTTGACATGGTTCACCTTCCCATACTAAGGCTTCTTGTTCTGAGGGCAAGCATTGATATAGTGTCCCGGCTGTCCACACTTGTAGCAATTGTTTCCAGCGGGGGTCGAGTTGGCATTGGGCTTGACAGGCACGGTGTTAGGACCAGTCAGACGGGGAACCTGCTGGTTGTTCTGGCGTGGGGCCTGGTTGGTGCTGTTGTTGTAGTAGCGCTGACCTCCCTGCTGACCTTGGCCCTTACCCTGCTGATAGGGGGGGCGCTGCCTGTAGTACTGTGGGTGGTTGTAGTGAGGACGGCTGCTATCTCCCTGGTGCTGGTGCTTGTCGGCCTTCCTCTTCTTCTTATCCTCCATCTTATTGTGCTTGCTCTCAAGCACAATAGCCCTATCCACCATCTCCTGGAAGTTGGCGTACTTGACGTTGGACATCATGTAGGAGAGACCATCATTGAGCCCATCCAGGAACTTGTCTTGCTTGTCCTGGTCCCTCTCAACTTCATTAGGGGAATAGCGGGACAACTCCGTAAACTTGTCATGGAACTGGCAAACAGTCAAGGAGCCTTGCTTAAGATCAGCAAACTCCTTCTTCTTCAGCTTCACCACTCCAAATGGGCACATGATACTCCGCAAAAGCCTTGGTGAACTCAGCCCAGGTGATAGTGTTGACATCAGCATGAGCAAAACGGTAGGATTCCCACCATAAGGCTGCAGCTCCCTGCAGTTGTCCAGAGCCATATAGGACCTTCTCCCGGTCGGTGCACTGAGCAATGTCGAGCTAGCGCTCAACGTCCTTCACCCAGTCCATAGCAACAAGAGGATCAGGGGAGTGAGCGAAGAATGGAGGGCGCCCCTTCATGAACTCACTGCGCCTGTCTCTGGGTGGAGGTGGGGGAGCATTCTGGTTCTGGTTCTGATTTTGGTTCTGGTTCTGGTTCATTGCCATGTTCTGCTGCATCATGGCCATCATAGCGTTCATGCCCTGCATGAACTGAGTCTGCATCGCCATCATCTGCTCCACTGTCGGGGGAGGAGGTGGTGGAGCGTTGTTCTGAGCATTGTTCTGGGCATTGTTCTGGTTGTTATTGTTCGCACCAGAACCACCAGCACCTGTCCTAGTGTTCACCATCTGATGTTCAAAAAATAGCATGGTATAAGAATATGCAGTCTCAATTATATAACTGTGCTGAACTATAATCTGTAAAATAACTGCAACAATATATTCATCTCTTATGTCAAGCGACCATCTGACCATAGCTCAATCTCATCCTTAACATAAATAAATATATAACCAATATATATGTATATGTGTGACCGTATGTGCTTCTTTCTCTTTTCCTTTCTAATGTACGTAACCATGCTGACTAATGATCTCATGTACGTAACCATACTGTTAATTGATATCACATATGTAATCATGCTGACAAGTGATGGGATCGATTTGGCATAAATTGAGACAAGACGATAAAGCACAAATATAAGAGACCCATATCCCGTATTTAACTAAACAAATCCTTAATATAATATAAATATTTGATAAGTATGGACATCACCCCACATCTTATCACAATCATTACAAAGAACGAATCATTCAAGTTCATAATAATAATCAAATCTCTCACTCAAATAATCAAAGCACTCACTAAGCAAACTCGCACTAGACTCACCACAGACGCACTAGACTCACCACAGACTCACTAGACTCACCACAGACTCGATCGATCGTGCTAACGTGGCACTATTTATTACATATAAAAGGGACGTCCTAGGGGTCAATCCTAGTGCGGCCTCCTGCTCCTCCGTAGGGGATGTCGTAGTCGCGCGGTGGAGACATCGCCGGCCAGCGTGGTCTGGAGGCGCCACTCCTGTCGGCCCTGAGTCCGCAGTCTGCTCAATCCTACGCCTGTCCTTCACGACCTCGTAGACGAAGCCGGTGAATCTCCAAGAGAGAGTAGCTAAGCTCGGTGTTGAGCGCAGCCACCAGGAAGACGGTAGAGCGTAGCCCGTCGTCCTCGTTCCGTAGGCGCTGCTATGCTAGCAGAGATCTCGACGCCGCATCCTGCGAGGCTAGTAGCGACGGAGTCCTCACCGATCCGCTCGAAGAAGTGGTGCCCGTAAGCGTAGAGTGCGAGCGAGCAGCATCACCGATCCCCGCCATCCGAGTAGCTCGCTGCTGGAGCTTCATGGAAGGTCACCACACGCAGTGCACGCAGCCGATCGTTAGGACGACCAACATAGCACACTACCCTCCAAGATACTCGGGTAGACGGGATGGCTCCACCGCTCACTGCGGTACTCCACTCCAACCATTCCCCAGCCATACCGTACGGAGAAGGTTGATGAGCTGCACGTGGAACACGTCATCACCACCATCACGAGTAGTGAGGGTGATGAGCCATCCGCCCGGGCGGCGAACTGTCCCGCACCTGTGCGGGGCCGCCAGGACCACCTGGTCCACCAGTCCTCCCCGCCCTCCAGGGTCCTCCAGCTCCACCTCCCGGCGCCCCCATGGTTGGGCACCTCCTCCTCGTCGAGTCTTCCTCCTCCGAAGACTCGTCGTGTGCAACTACGCTTAGCGGGTGCCCGTGGAGGCGAGTTGATGAGGTTCACCCCATCATCGTGGTGCCGGCTGGCACGAAAGCGGAACCGGTCAACACGTCCCGTCGGCGGGTACTCGATAGGGCGGAAGTCACCACGGTAACCGGTCGAGCTCTTACGGCAGTCGAGGAAGCCGGCGCACCATCTAATTATATGCAAAAGATCAAAGACATGCAACGCACAGTTAATAGACCATGAGAAAAATTAAATAAACATGTCTATGATCATGGATAATAAGTGAATAAATAAATGGTGGAGTGTACTGGAATCATGCGTTGCTAGCAAGATAGGAAAAAAAATAATATTTGAAAAGGAATAAATGAGTATGTGCATGCGTAGCTAGCAAAATAATGGAAATAGATTGATGATATATGGCGATAGCATAACAGCATGCATTCTGTAGTATTTGTAGTAAAAAAAATAAGATAACATAATGACATGTATAAGGATCAAGATAATAAATAAGATAAGGTAATAAATGATGAACAAGATAATAATTATAAAATAAGGATGACTAGTAGAAGTGAATGCATATCAAGGTAATAAATAAGATAAAAATAAAAACATGCTAAAAATGATATGCTATGCAAAGGTCTTCTAAAGTCAACCTATAACGGCCGTTCTAACTAGGCTTCGTGATCCTACGGTCAACCATGGAGCCGATACCATTTCATTTCACACCCCGGTTTACAAGGTAGCAAAACAGTTACAAATGCATGTGTGCCCAAGATCAATTCACACAATGCCGTGACATCATTAATAATACCATCATCACATGTATCGATTACAATAAAGGGAATCAATGTATAAGAGTATCTTTATTACAATAATGTCTAACTCAGCTTAAGCGGAAACATAACTGAAGTGTTTAACATAACGAAACCCTATGACATCAACGACACAACGACACGACGACGACACGACGACCGAAGCAATGAACCCTTCGCCACAGGAAAGGTCAACGGCAGCACCACGAGCCTAAAATCCGGAGTAGATCCTCCGGAACTCGCAATCCGAATCATCGCCGGAACTAGCAACTATAGCAAGAATGAGTCCATGTCGAACTCCGCAAGTACAAAGGAATAATAATGATAATGCAAGGCTGATCAAAGGTAAAGCTGAAAGGTAGACTACAATAGCATTTTAGTTGAGTCATATTTTATTTAGCAACCTTGTTTACTAATCATCTTGGTAGAGAGAACCCAACCCTTAATTAATGTTCCAAGGAATTAAGAGTTGAATTAACATCATTATATAAGTAGTATATATATCATCATATAAAAGAGATAGCCATCTCGGGTAACATGGGATCGCAATCCCTATAGAACCAAGGTAGCAACCTCCTTTAACCATCTCCAACGAGCCATGAAAACCATTTGCTAATCCAGGAGGGCGCCGGGCCGCTCATACCGAGAGCTCGGACGATATATCGGTTTGATCAAACTCTGGCGAGAGGTGTACACTTTCCCTCCAGGTCGTGATTCCCTTCTGCTCGGGTTAATTACTCCCAAAGACACTTCCAAGGTGAATGAGCAGGGTCTCACTACGAGGCTGTTCTTGGGTCATAGGTAGTGGTAGCCCGATCAGCAATGTCCCAAGCACATGAGAGACGTCCCCGCACACGCCGCTCCGCTGCGGATCTTCCCAGAACCCTCATGCTTCGAACTTGGGATCACTCTTATCACCATAGCTATGGCACCCGTCGGCAAGTTACCAACCTACCTATGATGACTCCCTATACTTTGCCAAGCCAGAGCCATATAGCCTGGAGTCGTACGGATTGTCCCAGTTGAACCGTCTAGGAACCGGTCCTTACGGAGAGCAGACATGGATGCCCTCGTCGCCACGAGCACCACACTAACATCCGCATCCCTCTTGCTCCACCAACAAACGATGCCTCCCGTATCAACCACCTCCAACAATGACCGCAAACTCATTACCAACAAACTTTACTAAAGCAGCATTTTAATAGTACATCATTAGTGAGTAGGTAAGAGGAGCACTAGCGCACCTATATCCTATCTATAAACCCCATGGGTGATATTTGGATAGTAATGGCTAGTATGTCCTTAGGTTTGATGTATTAGACACATGCATGCAATCATTATAGTTCATGGGATCAATATGTTCAAGGGTCCTGTACTTGCCTTGATTGAGGTCAAAGTGCACGGGATCCCGCTGGTCCCGCTGTTCCTCCTTCACCCACGACGCGTTCTCTATTCGTCGCAATCAAGCACACGAGCATTACATGCAAGCAAACATATTCTAATCAGAACAGTACACCAAAACAAGTAATCTTCAGTAAACAATAGCATAGAAAGATTCTACACGACGAGACGATTCCAACAAGTATTAAATCATTGAAAACGGAGTTAAAATGAGTAAACTACGGCCTATACAAGATCAGGGTTAAATCTGCAGAAAACTGGACTAAGTCGTAATTAGATTTGAACTGAGGTGGACCAATCTGCACGATTAGTGTAAAGGCCGAGGGCCTTTCTGCAAAAGTGCCGGCGACGGCGGCGTTGACCGTGGCGGCGGCCACGTGGCGGCGCGGGACGGGCCGGGCGGTGGACCGGCCGTGGACCACGCCGTGGACCAAGTCCACCGGTCCACCGTGGACCGCCGGGCGGACGGGTTGACCCGGCGACCTCGGCCATGGTCGCCGGCGCGATCTCGGCGGCGGCGCTACGGGCCACTAGAGCGCGGGCCGGGAGCACGCGCGCGACGCGCGCGCGAAGGCTCACCCGTTGCGCGCGTCGGCAGGGGCGCGAGTTCGGCGGCGTGTTGCGGCGCACAGAAGCGGCTTCGGCGGCCGCGATGGACACCTTCGCGTCGCCCGTGACAAGGCGAAGCTTGGGGTGCAGCTCACCTTGGCGGATGGCGGCGAAAACGGCGGAACGGTGGCGGCGGCGGCGAGCTCGGCGAGTCAGGGTTCGCGGGCTCACGAATCCGGGTGGCGGCGCGCTAGGGTTGCGGAAGGGGGCGCTGGGGAGGTGGCGGCTCCCCTCTTATAGGTGCGCACGGCGATGTGGGCCGGGTGCGGGAACCTAGGTTCGTGCGCCCGTGCGCGTGCGGCGCGGCACGCTTGCCCCGTCCGACTCGGGGTCGGGGCCGACAGCGGCCCCGCCGTTGGCCCCACCCGTCGCACCGGCGCGGGCCGCGGCTCGGTTGGGCCGGGCCAGCCGCCGCGGCGGCCAAACGCGGAAGGGAAAGGAGGAGCCGGAGCGGGCCGGTTTGCCGGCTAAGCCGCTGGGCGGCCTGGCCCGGCTAGGCCGGCCGGGCCGCCGCGGGCCGGCCGGCGAGCTTGGCCGGGCTTGGCTTGCGGCCGGGCGCGAGCCGGGCCGGGCCGGCCCGGCTAGGAGCTGGCCGGCTTGCCGCCGGTGGCTCATGGCCACCTTGGCCGGCCGGGGCCGCTGGCCGGCTGGGGCCATGGCCGGCCAGGGTTGGCCATGGCCTGCTTTGGTTGGCTATGGCGCGGGGGTGGCCGAGGCTAGGGTGGCCGGGGGTTGGCCTGGACCACTAGGGTCCACCTAGAGTAGGTAGTGAGGTCCTAGGGGTAGTTAGACTAAGTTTAGTTTAGGAAATTAGAGGGGACAAGTTAGAGCTAGTTAAAGGTTAAGAACCCAAAACTACAATTAGTCAATTAGCTCAAACAAGTCAATCAAAAACCGTGCGGAAAGATGAATGCAACAATACAAGGTTTCTACCTTATAGTTGATTTTAACCTTTACTAGGAAATTTAATAACTCTCCTATAAAAGAAAGACCTCTAAACGGGAATTAAAGCGATTTAACTTTACTTTTGAAAACTCAAAAATTAGGGCGTTATACTACCGTACAGCCGGTTCCTACGTGTCCTACAGCTCTCGACACTAGGTCAAGCACGACCGTATGCCATGGTTAAGGCGTTTTGACACCTCTGGCCCCACCACCACAATGTTTGTCATCACCCGAGAGCCCGAACGGCCCTTAACTATAGCTCCACGACTCCGTAACATCCATAATTGCACACACGACCGTGCTTTGGCTCACGGCCGGATCCCCGTGCATCCTACGGCTCTCGGCACCGGTTCAAGCACACCCGTACGCCATGGTTAAGCCATTTTGATGCCTCCACCTCTCCACCATAGAGTTTTCCATCACCCGAGAGCCCGAAGGGCCCTTAACCATGGCTCCACGGCAAAACCGCCACATTTGCACACACGACCATGCCGCCGCATGGTCGGTTCCAACGCGTCCTATGACTCCCCCGGACCGAGTCAAGCAAGCCCGTACGCCATGGTTAAGGCATTTTGACACCTCCGGCCTCTCTACCATAGTGTTTGTCGTCGCTCGAGAGCCCGAACGGCCCTTAACCTCGGCTCCATGGCTCCCGAACTGCCATATTTGCACACACGACTTTCTTGCCGCACGGCCGGTTCCTATGCGTCCCTACGGCTCCTCGCACCAAGTCAAGCACGCCCCATGCACCATGGTTAAGGCATTTTAACACCTTGGCCTCTCCACCACAGCGTTTATTACCGCCCCCGAGAACCCGAATGGCCCTTAACCATGGCTCCACGGCTCTAGAACCGCCATATTTGCACACACGACTATGCTACCGCACGGCCCAGTTCCTGCATGTCCTATAGCTCTCGACACTAGGTCAAGCACGACCGTATGCCATGGTTAAGGCGTTTTGACACCTCCGGCCTCACCACCACAATATTTGTCATCACCCGAGAGCCCGAACGGCCCTTAACTATAGCTCCACGACTCCGAACATCCATAATTGCACACACGACTCTTGCTGCCGCACGACAACGGATCCCGTGCATCCTACGGCTCTCGGCACCGGGTCAAGCACGCCCGTACGCCATGGTTAAGCCATTTTGATGCCTCTCACCTCTCCACCATAGAGTTTTTCATCACCCGAGAGCCCGAAGGGCCCTTAACCACAGCCTCCACGGCCGCAAAACTGCCATATTTGCACACACGACCATGCCGCCGCACGGCCGGTTCCAACGCATCCTATGGCTCTCAAGCCTCGAGTCAAGCATGCCCGTACGCCATGGTTAAGGCATTTTGACACCTCTGGCCTCTCTACCATAGCGTTTGCCATCGCTCGAGAGCCTGAACGGCGCTTAACCTTGGCTCCACGGCTCCAGAACTGCCATATTTGCACACACGACCATGCTGCCGCACGGTCAGTTCCAACGCATCCTATGGCTCCTGGCACTGAGTCAAGCATGCCCGTACGCCATAGTTAAGGCATTTTGACTCCTCTAGCCTCTCCTCCACAGCGTTTGTTGCCGCCTAAGAACCTGAATGGCCCTTAACCATGGCTCCATAGCTCTAGAACTGCCATATTTGCACACACGAATATGCTACCGCACAGCCGGTTCGTGCGTGTCCAACAGCTCTTGACACTAGGTCAAGCATGATCGTATGCCATGGTTAAGGCGTTTTGATGCCTCTGGCCTCACCACCACAATGTTTGTCATCACCCGAGAGCCTGAACGGCCCTTAACTACAGCTCCACGACTCCAGAACATCCATAATTGCACACACGATTGTGCCGCCGCACGGTCGGATCCTGTGCATCCTATGGCTCTCGGCACCGGGTCAAGCATGCCTGTACGCCATGGTTAAGCCATTTTGATGGCTCTCACCTCTCCCCCATAGAGTTTTCCATCACCTGAGAGCCTGAAGGGCCCTTAACCATGCCTCCACGGCTCCAAAACTGCCATATTTGCACACTCGACCATGCTTTGCGCACGGTCGGTTCCAACGCATTTTATGGCTCCCGCCGAGTCAAGCATGCCTCGTACGCCATGGTTAAGGCATTTTGACACCTCTCGGCCTCTCTACCATAGCGTTTGCCGTCACTCAAGAGCCTGAACGGCACTTAACCTCGGCTCCACGGCTCCAGAACTGCCATATTTGCACACACGACTTTATTGCCGCACGGCCGGTTCCTGCGCATCCTACGGCTCCTCGCACCAAGTCAAGCACGCCCATGCACTATGGTTAAGGCGTTTGACACCGCCTCTCGACCACAGCATTTGTTGCCGCGCAAGAACCCGAATGGCCCTTAACCATGGCTCCACCGCTCTAGAACTGCCATATTTGCACACACGACTATGCTACCGCACAGCCGGTTCCTACGTGTCCTACATCTCTCGACACTAGGTCAAGCACGACCGTATGCCATGGTTAAGGCGTTTTGACACCTCTGGCCCCACCACCACAATGTTTGTCATCACCCGAGAGCATGAACGGCCCTTAACTATAGCTCCACGACTCCAGAACATCCATAATTACACACACGACTGTGTTGGCGCACGGCCGGATCCTGTGCATCCTACGGCTCTCGGCACCGGTTCAAGCACACCCGTACGCCATGGTTAAGCCATTTTGATGCCTCTCACCTCTCCACCATAGAGTTTTTCATCACCCGAGAGCCTGAAGGGCCCTTAACCACAGCTCCATGGCTGCAAAACTGCTATATTTGCACACACGACCATGCTGCCGCACGGTCGGTTCCAACGCATCCTATGGCTCTTGGCACTGAGTCAAGCATGCCCGTACGCCATGGTTAAGGCATTTTGACACCTCTGGCCTCTCTACCATAGCGTTTGCCATCGCTCGAGAGCCTGAACGGCCCTTAACCTTGGCTCCACGGCTCCGAACCGCCATATTTGCACACACGACCATGCCGCCGCACGGTCGGTTCAACGCATCCTATGGCTCCCGGCCGAGTCAAGCATGCCCGTACGCCATGGTTAAGGCATTTTGACACCTCTAGCCTCTCCACCACGGCGTTTGTTGCCGCTCGAGAACTCCGAATGGCCCTTAACCATGGCTCCACGGCTCTAGAACTGCCATATTTGCACACACGAATATGCTACCGCCGCCAAGGTTCGTGCGTGTCCTACAGCTCTTGACACTAGGTCAAGCACGACCGTATGCCATGGTTAAGGCGTTTTGATGCCTCTGGCCTCACCACCACAATGTTTGTCATCACCCGAGAGCCTGAACGGCCCTTAACTATAGCTCCACGACTCCGAACATCCATAATTGCACACACGACGTGCTTTGCCGCACGGCCGGATCCCGTGCATCCTATGGCTCTCGGCACCGGGTCAAGCACGCCCGTACGCCATGGTTAAGCCATTTTGATGCCTCTCACCTCTCCCCCATAGAGTTTTCCATCACCCGAGAGCCGAAGGGCCCTTAACCATGCCTCCACGGCTCCAAAACTGCCACATTTGCACACTCGACCATGCTGCCGCACGGTCGGTTCCAACGCATTTTATGGCTCCCGGCTCTGAGTAAAGCATGCCTGTACGCCATGGTTAAGGCATTTTGACACCTCTGGCCTCTCTACCATAGCGTTTGCTGTCACTCAAGAGCCTGAACGGCATTAACCTCGGCTCCACGGCTCCAGAACTGCCATATTTGCACACACGACTTTACTACCGCACGGCCGGTTCCTGCGCATCCTACGGCTCCTCGCACCAAGTCAAGCACACCCATGCACTATGGTTAAGGCATTTTGACACCGCTGGCCTCTCGACCACAGCATTTGTTGCCGCGCAAGAACCCGAATGGCCCTTAACCATGGCTCCACCGCTCTAGAACTGCCATATTTGCACACACGACTATGCTACCGCACAGCCGGTTCCTACGTGTCCTACAGCTCTCGACACTAGGTCAAGCACGACCGTATGCCATGGTTAAGGCGTTTTGACACCTCCGGCCCCACCACCACAATGTTTGTCATCACCCGAGAGCCCGAATGGCCCTTAACTATAGCTCCACGACTCCGAACATCCATAATTACACACACGACTCGTTGCACGGCCGGATCCTGTGCATCCTACGGCTCTCGTCACCGGTTCAAGCACACCCGTACGCCATGGTTAAGCCATTTTGATGCCTCTCACCTCTCCACCATAGAGTTTTCCATCACCTGAGAGCCTAAAGGGCCCTTAACCATGTCTCCACGGCAACAAAACTGCCACATTTGCACACACGACCATGCTTTGCCGCATGGTCGGTTCCAACGCGTCCTATGGCTCCCGCACGAGTCAAGCATGCCCGTACGCCATGGTTAAGGCATTTTGACACCTCTGGCCTCTCTACCATAGCATTTGTCGTCGCTCGAGAGCTTGAACGGCCCTTAACCTTGGCTCCACGGCTCCAGAACTGCCATATTTGCACACACGACTTTGCTGCCGCACGGCCGGTTCCTATGCGTCCTACGGCTCCTCGCACCAAGTCAAGCACGCCCATGCACCATGGTTAATGCGTTTTAACACCTTTGGCCTCTCCACCACAGCGTTTATTACCGCCCGAGAACCCCATGGCTCCACAGCTCTAGAACTGCCATATTTGCACACACGACTATGCTACCGCACAGCCAGTTCCTGCATGTCCTATAGCTCTCGACACTAGGTCAAGCACGACCGTATGCCATGGTTAAGGCATTTTGACGCCTCTGACCTCACCACCACAATATTTGTCATCACCCGAGAGCCCGAACGGCCCTTAACTATAGCTCCACGACTCCAGAACATCCATAATTGCACACACGACGTGCCGCCGCACAGCCGGATCCTGTGCATCCTACGGCTCTCGGCACCGGGTCAAGCACGCCCGTACACCATGGTTAAGCCATTTTGATGCCTCTCACCTCTCCACCATAGAGTTTTTCATCACCCGAGAGCCTGAAGGGCCCTTAACCACAGCTCCACGGCTGCAAAACTGCCATATTTGCACACACGACCATGCTGCCGCACGGCCGGTTCCTGCGCATCCTACGGCTCCTCGCACCAAGTCAAGCACGCCCATGCGCCATGGTTAAGGCATTTTGACACCTCTGGCCTCTCTACCATAGCGTTTGCCATCGCTCGAGAGCCTGAACGGCCCTTAACCTTGGCTCCACGGCTCCAGAACTGCCATATTTGCACACACGACCATGCTGCCGCACGGTCAGTTCCAACGCATCCTATGGCTCCTGGCACTGAGTCAAGCATGCCCGTACGCCATGGTTAAGGCATTTTGACACCTCTAGCCTCTCCACCACAGCATTTGTTGCCGCCCGAGAACCCGAATGGCCCTTAACCATGGCTCCACAAACTCTAGAACCGCCATATTTGCACACACGAATATGCTACCGCACGGCCGGTTCGTGCGTGTCCTACAGCTCTTGACACTAGGTCAAGCATGACCGTATGCCATGGTTAAGGCATTTTGATGCCTCGGCCTCACCACCACAATGTTTGTCATCACCCGAGAGCCCGAACGGCCCTTAACTACAGCTCCACGACTCCAGAACATCCATAATTGCACACACGACGACGTGCTTTGCCGCACGGTCGGATCCCGTGCATCCCGTGGCTCTCGGCACCGGTCAAGCACGTACCGTACGCCATGGTTAAGCCATTTTGATGCCTCTCACCTCTCCACCATAGAGTTTTCCATCACCCGAGAGCCCGAAGGGCCCTTAACCATGCCTCGACGGCTCCAAAACCGCCATATTTGCACACTTTACCATGCCGCCGCACGGCCGGTTCCAACGCATTTTATGGCTCCCGCTCGAGTCAAGCATGCCCGTACAAAATAGTTAAGGCATTTTGACACCTCTCGGCCTCTCTACCATAGCGTTTGCCATCACTCGAGAGCCCGAACGACACTTAACCTCGGCTCCATGGCTCGGAACGCCATATTTGCACACACGACTTTGCCGCGCACGGCGGTTCCTGCGCATCCTACGGCTCCTCGCACCATGTCAAGCACGCCTATGCACTATGGTTAAGGCGTTTTTACACCGCTGGCCTCTCGACCACAGCATTTGTTGCCGCCCAAGAACCCGAATGGCCCTTAACCATGGCTCCACCGCTCTAGAACTGCCATATTTGCACACACGACTATGCTACCGCACAGCCGGTTCCTACGTGTCCTACAGCTCACGACACTAGTCAAGCACGACCGTATGCCATGGTTAAGGCGTTTTGACACCTCTGGCCCCACCACCACAATGTTTGTCATCACCCGAGAGCCCGAACGGCCCTTAACTATAGCTCCACGACTCCAGAACATCCATAATTGCACACACGACGTGCTTTGGCGCACGGAAGGATCCCGTGCATCCTACGGCTCTCGGCACCGGTTCAAGCACACCGTACGCCATGGTTAAGCCATTTTGATGCCTCTCACCTCTCCACCATAGAGTTTTCCATCACCCGAGAGCCCGAAGGGCCCTTAACCATGGCTCCACAGCAAGAACCGCCACATTTGCACACACGACCATGCTCAGCCGCATGGTCGGTTCCAACGCGTCCTATGGCTCCCGACCGAGTCAAGCAAGCCCGTACGCCATGGTTAAGGCATTTTGACATCTCGGCCTCTCTACCATAGCGTTTGTCGTCGCTCGAGAGCCTGAACGGCCCTTAACCTCGGCTCCACGGCTCCAGAACTGCCATATTTGCACACACGACTTTGCTGCCGCACGGCCGGTTCCTATGCGTCCTACGGCTCCTCGCACCAAGTCAAGCACGCCCATGCACCATGGTTAAGGTGTTTTAACACCTTTGGCCTCTCCACCACAGCGTTTATTACCACCCGAGAACCCGAATGGCCCTTAACCATGGCTCCATAGCTCTAGAACTGCCATATTTGCACACACGACTATGCTACCGCACAGCCAGTTCCTGCATGTCCTATAGCTCTCGACACTAGGTCAAGCACGACCGTATGCCATGGTTAAGGCATTTTGATGCCTTTGGCCTCACCACCACAATATTTGTCATCACCCGAGAGCCCGAACGGCCCTTAACTATAGCTCCACGACTCCAGAACATCCATAATTGCACACACGGCCCGTGCCGCCGCACGCCCGGATCCCGTGCATCCTATGGCTCTCGGCACCGGGTCAAGCATGCCCGTACGCCATGGTTAAGCCATTTTGATGCCTCTCACCTCTCCACCATAGAGTTTTCATCACCCAAGAGCCCGAAGGGCCCTTAACCACGGCTCCATGGCTACAAAACTGCCATATTTGCACACACGACCATGCTGCCGCACGGTCGGTTCCAACGCATCCTATGGCTCTCGACCGAGTCAAGCATGCCCGTACGCCATGGTTAAGGCATTTTGACACCTCCGGCCTCTCTACCATAGCGTTTGCCTTCGCTCGAGAGCCCGAACGGCCCTTAACCTTGGCTCCACGGCTCCGAACCGCCATATTTGCACACACGGCCATGCTGCCGCACGGTCGGTTCCAACGCATCCTATGGCTCCCGGCACTGAGTCAAGCATGCCCGTACGCCATGGTTAAGGCATTTTGACACCTCTAGCCTCTCCACCACAGCATTTGTTGCTGCCTGAGAACCTGAATGGCCCTTAACCATGGCTCCACAAAGCTCTAGAACCGCCATATTTGCACACACGAATATGCTACCGCACAAACCGGTTCGTGCGTGTCCTACAGACTCTTGACACTAGGTCAAGCATGACCGTATGCCATGGTTAAGGCATTTTGATGCCTCTGGCCTCACCACCACAATGTTTGTCATCACCCGAGAGCCTGAACGGCCCTTAACTACAGCTCCACGACTCCAGAACATCCATAATTGCACACACGACCGTGCTGCCGCACGGTCGGATCCCCGTGCATCCTGTGGCTCTCGGCACCGGGTCAAGCACGCCCGTACGCCATGGTTAAGCCATTTTGATGCCTCTCACCTCTCCACCATAGAGTTTTCCATCACCCGAGAGCCGAAGGGCCCTTAACCATGCCTCGACGGCTCCAAAACTGCCATATTTGCACACTCGACCATGCTGCCGCACGGTCGGTTCCAACGCATTTTATGGCTCCCGGCTCTGAGTCAAGCATGCCCGTACGAAATGGTTAAGGCATTTTGACACCTCTGGCCTCTCTACCATAGCGTTTGCCGTCACTCGAGAGCCGAACGGCACTTAACCTCGGCTCCACGGCTCCCGGAAACGCCATATTTGCACACACGACTTTGCTTTGCCGCACGGCCGGTTCCTGCGCATCCTACGGCTCCTCGCACCATGTCAAGCACGCCCATGCACTATGGTTAAGGCGTTTTGACACCGCCGGCCTCTCGACCACGGCATTTGTTGCCGCCCAAGAACCCGAAGGGCCTTAACCATGGCTCCACCGCTCTAGAACTGCCATATTTGCACACACGACTATGCTACCGCACGGCTCCTACGTGTCCTACAGCTCACGACACTAGTCAAGCACGACCGTATGCCATGGTTAAGGCGTTTGACACCTCCGGCCCCACCACCACAATGTTTGTCATCACCCGAGCCCGAACGGCCCTTAACTATAGCTCTACGACTCCAGAACATCCATAATTGCACACACGACTTGTCCGGCGCACGGCCGGATCCCGTGCATCCTACGGCTCTCGGCACCGGTTCAAGCACACCGTACGCCATGGTTAAGCCATTTTGATGCCTCTCACCTCTCCACCATAGAGTTTTCCATCACCCGGAGCCTCGAAGGGCCCTTAACCATGGCTCCACAGCAAGGTAAAACTGCCACATTTGCACACACGACCATGCTGCCGCATGGTCGGTTCCGAACGCGTCCTATGGCTCCGACCGAGTCAAGCAAGCCCGTACGCCATGGTTAAGGCATTTTGACATCTCTGGCCTCTCTACCATTGCGTTTGTCATCGCTCGAGAGCCCGAACGGCCCTTAACCTCGGCTCCACGGCTCCGTAACCGCCATATTTGCACACACGACTTTCTTTGCCGTCGCACGGCCGGTTCCTATGCGTCCTACGGCTCCTCGCACCAAGTCAAGCACGCCCATGCACCATGGTTAAGGTGTTTTAACACCTTTGGCCTCTCCACCACAGCGTTTATTACCACCCGAGAACCCGAATGGCCCTTAACCATGGCTCCATAGCTCTAGAACCGCCATATTTGCACACACGACTATGCTACCGCACGTTCTTCCTGCATGTCCTATAGCTCTCGACACTAGGTCAAGCACGACCGTATGCCATGGTTAAGGCATTTTGATGCCTTTGGCCTCACCACCACAATATTTGTCATCACCCAAGAGCCCGAACGGCCCTTAACTATAGCTCCACGACTCGAACATCCATAATTGCACACACGATGTCTTTGCCGCCGCACGCCGGATCCTGTGCATCCTATGGCTCTCGGCACCGGGTCAAGCATGCCCGTACGCCATGGTTAAGCCATTTTGATGCCTCTCACCTCTCCACCATAGAGTTTTTCATCACCCAAGAGCCTGAAGGGCCCTTAACCACAGCTCCATGGCTACAAAACTGCCATATTTGCACACACGAGCATGCTGCCGCATGGTCGGTTCCAACGCATCCTATGGCTCTCGGCACTGAGTCAAGCATGCCCGTACGCCATGGTTAAGGCATTTTGACACCTCTGGCCTCTCTACCATAGCGTTTGCCTTCGCTCGAGAGCCTGAACGGCCCTTAACCTTGGCTCCACGGCTCCCGCTGCCATATTTGCACACACGGCCATGCCGCCGCACGGTCGCCTTCCAACGCATCCTATGGCTCCACGGCACGAGTCAAGCATGCCCGTACGCCATGGTTAAGGCATTTTGACACCTCTAGCCTCTCCACCACAAAGCATTTGTTGCTGCTGAGAACTGAATGGCCCTTAACCATGGCTCCACGGCTCTAGAACTGCCATATTTGCACACACGAATATGCTACCGCACTGGCGGTTCGTGCGTGTCCTACGGCTCTTGACACTAGGTCAAGCATGACCGTATGCCATGGTTAAGGCATTTGATGCCTCCGGCCTCACCACCACAATGTTTGTCATCACCCGAGAGCCCGAACGGCCCTTAACTATAGCTCCACGACTCCGTAACATCCATAATTGCACACACGACCGTGCCGCCGCACGGCCGGATCCCCGTGCATCCCGTGGCTCTCGGCACCGGGTCAAGCACGCCCGTACGCCATGGTTAAGCCATTTTGATGCCTCTCACCTCTCCACCATAGAGTTTTCCATCACCCGAGAGCCCGAAGGGCCCTTAACCATGCCTCGACGGCTCCAAAACGCCATATTTGCACACTCGACCATGCCGCGCACGGTCGGTTCCAACGCATTTTATGGCTCCCGGCCTGAGTCAAGCATGCCCGTACGAAATGGTTAAGGCATTTTGACACCTCGGCCTCTCTACCATAGCGTTTGCCGTCACTCGAGAGCCTCGAACGGCACTTAACCTCGGCTCCACGGCTCCGAACCGCCATATTTGCACACACGACTTTGCTGCCGCACGGCCGGTTCCTGCGCATCCTACGGCTCCTCGCACCATGTCAAGCACGCCCGTGCACTATGGTTAAGGCGTTTTGACACCGCTGGCCTCTCGACCACAGCATTTGTTGCCGCCCAAGAACCCGAAGGGCCTTAACCATGGCTCCACCGCTCTAGAACTGCCATATTTGCACACACGACTATGCTACCGCACAGCCGGTTCCTACGTGTCCTACAGCTCACGACACTAGTCAAGCACGACCGTATGCCATGGTTAAGGCGTTTTGACACCTCTGGCCCCACCACCACAATGTTTGTCATCACCCGAGAGCCCGAACGGCCCTTAACTATAGCTCCACGACTCCAGAACATCCATAATTGCACACACGACTGTGCTGGCGCACGGCCGGATCCTGTGCATCCTACGGCTCTCGGCACCGGTTCAAGCACACCGTACGCCATGGTTAAGCCATTTTGATGCCTCTCACCTCTCCACCATAGAGTTTTCCATCACCCGAGAGCCCGAAGGGCCCTTAACCATGGCTCCACAGCGCAAAACCGCCACATTTGCACACACGACCATGCCGCCGCATGGTCGGTTCGAACGCGTCCTATGGCTCCCCCGACCGAGTCAAGCAAGCCCGTACGCCATGGTTAAGGCATTTTGACATCTCTGGCCTCTCTACCATAGCGTTTGTCGTCGCTCGAGAGCCTGAACGGCCCTTAACCTCGGCTCCACGGCTCCAGAACCGCCATATTTGCACACACGACTTGCCGCCGCACGGCCGGTTCCTATGCGTCCTACGGCTCCTCGCACCAAGTCAAGCACGCCCATGCACCATGGTTAAGGTGTTTTAACACCTTTGGCCTCTCCACCACAGCGTTTATTACCACCCGAGAACCCGAATGGCCCTTAACCATGGCTCCATAGCTCTAGAACTGCCATATTTGCACACACGACTATGCTACCGCACAAACCGGTTCCTGCATGTCCTATAGCTCTCGACACTAGGTCAAGCACGACCGTATGCCATGGTTAAGGCATTTTGATGCCTTTGGCCTCACCACCACAATATTTGTCATCACCCGAGAGCCCGAACGGCCCTTAACTATAGCTCCACGACTCCAGAACATCCATAATTGCACACACGACCGTGCCGCCGCCGCCGCCGGATCCCCGTGCATCCTATGGCTCTCGACCGGGTCAAGCATGCCCGTACGCCATGGTTAAGCCATTTGATGCCTCTCACCTCTCCACCATAGAGTTTTTCATCACCCAAGAGCCCGAAGGGCCCTTAACCACAGCTCCATGGCTACAAAACCGCCATATTTGCACACACGACCATGCCGCCGCACGGCCGGTTCCAACGCATCCTATGGCTCTCGCACCGAGTCAAGCATGCCCGTACGCCATGGTTAAGGCATTTTGACACCTCGGCCTCTCTACCATAGCGTTTGCCTTCGCTCGAGAGCCTCGAACGGCCCTTAACCTTGGCTCCACGGCTCCGTAACCGCCATATTTGCACACACGGCCATGCTTTCCGCACGGTCGGTTCCAACGCATCCTATGGCTCCCGGCACCGAGTCAAGCATGCCCGTACGCCATGGTTAAGGCATTTGACACCTCTAGCCTCTCCACCACAGCATTTGTTGCTGCCGAGAACCTGAATGGCCCTTAACCATGGCTCCACAAACTCTAGAACCGCCATATTTGCACACACGAATATGCTACCGCACGCCCGGTTCGTGCGTGTCCTACGGCTCTTGACACTAGGTCAAGCATGACCGTATGCCATGGTTAAGGCATTTTGATGCCTCGGCCTCACCACCACAATGTTTGTCATCACCCGAGAGCCCGAACGGCCCTAACTACAGCTCCACGACTCCGAACATCCATATTTGCACACACGACTGTGCTGCCGCACGGTCGGATCCTGTGCATCCTATGGCTCTTGGCACCGGGTCAAGCACGCCCATACGCCATGGTTAAGCCATTTTGATGCCTCTCACCTCTCCACCACAGAGTTTTCCATCACCCGAGAGCCCGAAGGGCCCTTAACCATGCCTCGACGGCTCCAAAACCGCCATATTTGCACACTTGACCATGCCGCCGCACGGCCGGTTTCCAACGCATTTTATGGCTCCCGCTCGAGTCAAGCATGCCTGTACGAAATGGTTAAGGCATTTTGACACCTCTGGCCTCTCTACCATAGCGTTTGCCGTCACTCGAGAGCCTGAACGGCACTTAACCTCGGCTCCACGGCTCCAGAACTGCCATATTTGCACACACGACTTTGCTGCCGCACGGCCGGTTCCTGCGCATCCTACGGCTCCTCGCACCATGTCAAGCACGCCCATGCACTATGGTTAAGGCGTTTTGACACCGCTGGCCTCTCGACCACAGCATTTGTTGCCGCCCAAGAACCCGAAGGGCCTTAACCATGGCTCCACCGCTCTAGAACTGCCATATTTGCACACACGACTATGCTACCGCACGGTTCCTACGTGTCCTACAAATCACGACACTAGTCAAGCACGACCGTATGCCATGGTTAAGGCGTTTTGACACCTCCGGCCCCCACCACCACAATGTTTGTCATCACCCGAGAGCCCGAACGGCCCTTAACTATAGCTCCACGACTCCGAACATCCATAATTGCACACACACGATCGTGCCGGCGCACGGCCGGATCCCCGTGCATCCTACGGCTCTCGGCACCGGTTCAAGCACACCGTACGCCATGGTTAAGCCATTTTGATGCCTCTCACCTCTCCACCATAGAGTTTTCCATCACCCGAGAGCCTGAAGGGCCCTTAACCATGGCTCCACAGCAGTAAAACTGCCACATTTGCACACACGACCTTGCTGCCGCATGGTCGGTTCGGGAACGTCCTATGGCTCCGACCGAGTCAAGCAAGCCCGTACGCCATGGTTAAGGCATTTTGACATCTCTCGGCCTCTCTACCATAGCGTTTGTCGTCGCTCGAGAGCCCGAACGGCCCTTAACCTCGGCTCCACGGCTCCCGAACCGCCATATTTGCACACACGACTTTGCCGCCGCACGGCCGTTCCTATGCGTCCTACGGCTCCTCGCACCAAGTCAAGCACGCCCATGCACCATGGTTAAGGTGTTTTAACACCTTTGGCCTCTCCACCACAATGTTTATTATCACCCGAGAACCCGAATGGCCCTTAACCATGGCTCCACAGCTCTAGAACTGCCATATTTGCACACACGACTGTGCTGCCGCACGGCTAGCCTCGCATGTCCTATAGCTCTCGACACTAGGTCAAGCACGACCGTATGCCATGGTTAAGGCATTTTGACGCCCGGCCTCACCACCACAATATTTGTCCTCACCCGAGAGCCCGAACGGCCCTTAACTATAGCTCCACGACTCCAGGCATCCATAATTGCACACACGACTGTCTTTGCCGCACAGCCTCGGATCCCGTGCATCCTATGGCTCTCGGCACGGGTCAAGCATGCCCGTGCACGCCATGGTTAAGCCATTTTGATGCCTCTCACCTCTCCACCATAGAGTTTTTCATCACCCAAGAGCCTGAAGGGCCCTTAACCACAGCTCCATGGCTACAAACCGCCATATTTGCACACACGACCATCTTTCGCACGGTCGGTTCCAACGCATCCTATGGCTCTCGGCAAGACGAGTCAAGCATGCCCGTACGCCATGGTTAAGGCATTTTGACACCTCGGCCTCTCTACCATAGCGTTTGCCTTCGCTCGAGCCCGAACGGCCCTTAACCTTGGCTCCACGGCTCCCGAACTCCATATTTGCACACAC
>JAENPR010002730.1:0-44690 GCA_018135685.1 Themeda triandra | reverse complement strand
GGAAAGATGGGAATTGCTGTAACTCTTGAGTAGATTTGGCCGGGTCATGGATTTCGATTTGAATTTCCTCATGTTCCTACGGGTCGGAACACGGTGAGTTGTAGACTTGGAGTAGTGTCGATACGCTTGGCGCCGTTGTTTGCGGTGTACCTCTTCTTCATTGTCGGAGTAGACCATCGTATGGGCGGATCCCGAGAGTTCTAAGATGTTGTAGTAATCATCGAGTCCGGGTGTGTCTCGGAGTAACGTCACGTGTTTTCTGCGGGGATTGGTCGTCCGTGACTTCTTCGAGGTGCACATGGTTGACGATGTGCCCTACTGGTGCGTCGAAAGCGTAGCCAATCATATCTTGATGCGGATCAGGGATCCGGCCGTAGCCTTTGAGGTAATCTCGCTAAAAGTTGGTAGGTCGGATAGGTCGGCGGTGTTTGGCAACCCGTATGGAAACGGTGATGCGACCCTTGGATCTAGGATTTTGCGATCCGATGATTTTTGTTGGGCGTTTTGTTGACGTTTGGTTTGAAGGATAGTAGATGATTCTTGCTTTGATTCAATCTAGATGGATCCAACCAGCAAAAAACTCCATGAGCCTATCCCCGTTGATCATGAGCTTTGAACGCACGGCCAATTCTCGTCCGGTGGTTGATTGGTGCCTAGAAGAAAAGGCCGGAGTTCGATAACTCGAGCTTTGACGATGATGCCTCATATTGAGGAGGTAAAGGATTTGTGCCTTCATTGCTTTGTGGAACTATGGTCGAGGGCGGACTCTCGATGTATGAGGTGTCTGGAGCGGTTGTCCAGGTCATCGTCCCAACGGTGAAGGTGAGGAGGCCTTCGAAAGTCATGGAAGCCGGGAAGGAAACCATCTTGATCGACGTGAAATCCCGGTGCGCAGCCCTACCCGCGCGCCACCGCCGACGAAATATCGGCGATAGTCCGACCCGGGGGTATGTCCCGACCGGTAATGGATTGGGCGAAGGCGCACCGAGATCATGCGAGCAAGACGTAAACAGGAGCAATCACACAAGGTTTACCCGAGTTCGGGCCGCTATGAAGCGTAATACCCTACGTCCCGCTCTCTTTTCGATTATGATGTGGATGTATGAGTCCGTGCGTTATGCCGATTCTGTCCTACTCTGGCTCGGGGGTCCTTGCTCTCCTTATATATTACGGGGAGCAAGGTTACAAGTCGGAACTAGCCTATCTGGTACTAAGTTTACATACTTTACAAGTCTAAACTTTCCTATCTCAGCTAGGTCTTGTCCTCCTTGTCGGTCTTCGATATTCTTGCATGTTTTAGGCTGTCCGACCAGCCTGAGCCGATCGGTCTTGAAGCTTGATGGGCCGGCCTGGTGACAGCGTGTCGGCCCAAACTAGGCCGTGAGGGTATATGGAGTTTATACCTCCACAGCTCCTGGCACCGGGTCAAGCATGCCCGTACGCCATGGTTAAGCCATTTTGATGCCTCTCTCCTCTCCACCATAGAGTTTTCCATCACCCAAGAGCCCGAAGGGCCCTTAACCACGGTTCCACGGCTCCAAAACTGCCATATTTACACACACAACCATGCTGCCGCATGGTCGGTTCCAACGCGTCCTATGGCTCTTGGCACAGAGTCAAGCATGCCCGTACGCCATGGTTAAGGCATTTTGACACATCTGGCTTCTCTACCATAGTGTTTGCCATAGCCCGAGAGCCTGAATGGCCCTTAACCTCGGCTCCACGGCTCCAGAACTGCCATATTTGGACACACGACTTTGCCGCCGCACGGCGGTTCCACTGCGCGTCCCACGGCTCCTCGCACCAAGTCAAGCACGCCCATGCACCATGGTTAAGATGTTTTGACACCTCTCGGCCTCTCCACCACAGCATTTATTGCGGCTCGAGGACCCGAATGGCCCTTAACCATGCCTCCACAGCTCTAGAACCGCCATATTTGCACACACGACTATGCTACCGCACAAATGTTCTGCGTGTCCTACAGCTCTCGGCACTAGGTCAAGCACGACCGTATGCCATAGTTAAGGTGTTTTGATGCTTCGGGCTCACCACCACAATGTTTGTCATCACCCGAGAGCCCGAACGGCCCTTAACCACACGCTCCATCACTCCGGAACTTCCATATTTGCACACACGATCGCCGCACGGGCCGATCCCGTACATCCTATGGCTCCCAAGACCGGTCAAGCATGCCCGTACGCCATGGTTAAGCCATTTTGATGCCTCTCTCCTCTCCACCATAGAGTTTTCCATCACCCAAGAGCCCGAAGGGCCCTTAACCACGGTTCCACGGCTCCAAAACTGCCATATTTGCACACACAACCATGCCGCCGCATGGTCGGTTCCAATGCGTCCTTTGGCTCCCCGGCACAGTCAAGCATGCCCGTACGCCATGGTTAAGGCATTTTGACACATCTGGCTTCTCTACCATAGTGTTTGCCATAGCTCGAGAGCCTGAATGGCCCTTAACCTCGGCTCCACGGCTCCAGAACTGCCATATTTGCACACACGACTTTGCTGCGCACGGCCGGTTCCTGCGCGTCCTACGGCTCCTCGCACCAAGTCAAGCACGCCCATGCGCCATGGTTAAGGCATTTGACAACTCGCCTCTCCACCACAGCATTTATTGTGGCTCGAGGACCCGAATGGCCCTTAACCATGGCTCCACAGCTCTAGAACCGCCATATTTGCACACACGACTATGCTACCGCACGCCCGGTTCCTCGCGTGTCCTACAGCTCTCGGCACTAGGTCAAGCACGACCGTATGCCATAGTTAAGGTGTTTTGATGCCTCCGGGCTCACCACCACAATGTTTGTCATCACCCGAGAGCCCGAACGGCCCTTAACCACAGCTCCATGACTCGGAACTTCCATATTTGCACAAACGACCGTGTGCCGCACGGCCGGATCCCCGTGCATCCTATGGCTCCCAAGACCGGTCAAGCATGCCCGTACGCCATGGTTAAGCCATTTTGATGCCTCTCTCCTCTCCACCATAGAGTTTTCCATCACCCAAGAGCCCAAAGGGCCCTTAACCACGGTTCCACGGCTCCAAAACCGCCATATTTGCACACACAACCATGCCGCCGCATGGTCGGTTCCAACGCGTCCTATGGCTCCCGGCACAGTCAAGCATGCCCGTACGCCATGGTTAAGGCATTTTGACACATTTGGCTTCTCTACCATAGTGTTTGCCATAGCTCGAGAGCTCCGAATGGCCCTTAACCTCGGCTCCACGGCTCCGTAACCGCCATATTTGCACACACGACTTTGCCGTCGCACGGCCGGTTCCCGCGCGTCCTACGGCTCCTCGCACCAAGTCAAGCACGCCCATGCACCATGGTTAAGACGTTTGACACCTCGGCCTCTCCACCACAGCATTTATTGCGGCTCGAGGACCCGAATGGCCCTTAACCATGCCTCCACAGCTCTAGAACTTCCATATTTGCACACACGACTATGCTACCGCAAAGCCGGTTCCCCGTGTCCTCATGCTCTCGCACTCAGGTCAAGCATGACCGTATGCCATAGTTAAGGTGTTTTGATGCCTCTAGGCTCACCACCACAATGTTTGTCATCACCCGAGAGCCCGAACGGCCCTTAACCACGGCTCCATGACTCCGTAACTTCCATATTTGCACAAACGACCGTGCCGCCGCACGGCCGGATCCCGTGCATCCTATGGCTCCCGGCACCGGGTCAAGCATGCCCGTACGCCATGGTTAAGCCATTTTGATGCCTCTCTCCTCTCCACCATAGAGTTTTCCATCACCAAGAGCCCGAAGGGCCCTTAACCACGGTTCCACGGCTCCAAAACGCCATATTTGCACACACAACCATGCCGCCGCATGGTCGGTTCCAATGCGTCCTATGGCTCCCGGCACGAGTCAAGCATGCCCGTACGCCATGGTTAAGGCATTTTGACACATCTCGGCTTCTCTACCATAGTGTTTGCCATGGCTCGAGAGCCCGAATGGCCCTTAACCTCGGCTCCACGGCTCCGTAACCGCCATATTTGCACACACGACTTTGCCGCCGCACGGCCGGTTCCTCGCGTCCTACGGCTCCTCGCACCAAGTCAAGCACGCCCATGCGCCATGGTTAAGGCGTTTTGACAACTCCGGCCTCTCCACCACAGCATTTATTGTGGCTCGAGGACTCGAATGGCCCTTAACCATGGCTCCACAAACTCTAGAACCGCCATATTTGCACACACGACTATGCTACCGCACAAATCGGTTCCCGCGTGTCCTACAGCTCTCGACTAGGTCAAGCACGACCGTATGCCATAGTTAAGGTGTATTGATGCCTCCGGGCTCACCACCACAATGTTTGTCATCACCCGAGAGCCCGAACGGCCCTTAACCACGCCTCCATCACTCCGTAACTTCCATATTTGCACACACGACCGTGCCGCCGCACGGCCGATCCCGTGCATCCTATGGCTCCCGCACCGGTCAAGCATGCCCGTACGCCATGGTTAAGCCATTTTGATGCCTCTCTCCTCTCCACCACGAGTTTTCCATCACCCAAGAGCCCGAAGGGCCCTTAACCACGGTTCCACGGCTCCAAACCGCCATATTTGCACACACAACCATGCTGCCGCATGGTCGGTTCCAATGCGTCCTATGGCTCCCCGGCACGAGTCAAGCATGCCCGTACGCCATGGTTAAGGCATTTTGACACATCCGGCTTCTCTACCATAGTGTTTGCCATAGCTCGAGAGCCCGAATGGCCCTTAACCTCGCTCCACGGCTCCAGAACCGCCACATTTGCACACACGACTTTGCCGCCGCACGGCCGGCTTCCGCGTCCTACGGCTCCTCGCACCAACTCAAGCATGCTCATGCGCCATGGTTAAGGCGTTTTAACAACTCCCTGCCTCTCCACCACAAAGCATTTATTGTGGCTCGAGGACCCGAATGGCCCTTAACCATGGCTCCACAAATTTCTAGAACCGCCATATTTGCACACACGACTATGCTACCGCACAAACTCGGTTCTGCGTGTCCTACGCTCTCGGCACTAGGTCAAGCACGACCGTATGCCACGCTTAAGGTGTTTTGATGCCTCCGGGCTCACCACCACAATGTTTGTCATCACCCGAGAGCCCGAACGGCCCTTAACCACAGCTCTATGACTCCGTAACTTCCATATTTGCACAAACGACCGTGCTGCCGCACGGCCGGATCCCGTGTATCCTATGGCTCCCTAAGACCGGGTCAAGCATGCCCGTACGCCATGGTTAAGCCATTTTGATGCCTCTCTCCTCTCCACCATAGATTTTTCCATCACCCAAGAGCCTAAAGGGCCCTTAACCACCTGTTCCACTACTCCAAAACTGCCATATTTGCACACACAACCATGCCGCCGCATGGTCGGTTCCAACGCGTCCTATGGCTCCCGGCACAGAGTCAAGCATGCCCGTACGCCATGGTTAAGGTATTTTGACACATCCGGCTTCTCTACCATAGTGTTTGCCATAGCTCGAGAGCCCGAATGGCCCTTAACCTCGGCTCCCACGGCTCCCGAACCGCCATATTTGCACACACGACTTTGCCGCCGCACGGCCGGTTCTGCGCGTCCTACGGCTCCTCGCACCAAGTCAAGCACGCCCATGCGCCATGGTTAAGGCGTTTTGACACCTTCCGGCCTCTCCACCACAGCATTTATTGCGGCTTGGGGACCCGAATGGCCCTTAACCATGGCTCCACAAATTCTAGAACCGCCATATTTGCACACACGACTATGCTACCGCACAAACCGGTTCCCGCATGTCCTACGGCTCTCGGCACTAGGTCAAGCACGACCGTATGCCATAATTAAGGTGTTTTGATGCATCCGGGCTCACCACCACAATGTTTGTCATCACCCGAGAGCCCGAACGGCCCTTAACCACAGCCTCCATGACTCCGTAACTTCCATATTTGCACACACGACCGTGCCGCCGCACGGCCGGATCCCGTGCATCCTATGGCTCCCGCACCGGTCAAGCATGCCCGTATGCCATGGTTAAGCCATTTTGATTCCTCTCTCCCCTCTCCACCATAGAGTTTTCCATCACCCAAGAGCCCGAAGGGCCCTTAACCACGGTTCCACGGCTCCAAAACCGCCATATTTGCACACACAACCATGCCGCCGCATGGTCGGTTCCAACGCGTCCTATGGCTCCCGGCACAGTCAAGCATGCCTCGTACGCCATGGTTAAGGCATTTTGACACATCTCGGCTTCTCTACCATAGTGTTTGCCATAGCTCGAGAGCCCGAATGGCCCTTAACCTCGGCTCCACGGCTCCCGAACCGCCATATTTGCACACACGACTTTGCCGCGCACGGCCGGTTCCGCGCGTCCTACGGCTCCTCGCACTGTGTCAAGCACGCCCATGCACCATGGTTAAGGCATTTTGACACCTCCGGCCTCTCCACCACAGCATTTATTGTGGCTCGAGGACCCGAATGGCCCTTAACCAAGGCTCCACACTCTAGAACCGCCATATTTGCACACACGACTATGCTACCGCACACAAATGCCGGTTCCTGCGTGTCCTCGGCTCTCGGCACTAGGTCAAGCACGACCGTATGCCATAGTTAAGGTGTTTTGATGCCTCCGGGCTCAACACCACAATGTTTGTCATCACCCGAGAGCCCGAACGGCCCTTAATCACAGCTCCATGACTCCGTAACTTCCATGTTTGCACACACGATCGGCCGCCGCATGGCCGGATCCCCGTGCATCCTATGGCTCCCTGCAAGACCGGGTCAAGCATGCCCGTACGCCATGGTTAAGCCATTTTGATGCCTCTCTCCTCTCCACCATAGAGTTTTCCATCACCCAAGAGCCCGAAGGGCCCTTAACCACGGTTCCACGGCTCCAAAATCCGCCATATTTGCACACACAACCATGCTTTGCCGCATGGTCGGTTCCAACGCGTCCTATGGCTCCCGGCACGAGTCAAGCATGCCCGTACGCCATGGTTAAGGCATTTTGACACATCTCGGCTTCTCTACCATAGTGTTTGCCATAGCTCGAGAGCCGAATGGCCCTTAGCCTCGGCTCCACGGCTCCGAACCGCCATATTTGCACACACGACTTTGCCGCCGCACGGCCGGTTCCCCGCGTCCTACGGCTCCTCGCACCAAGTCAAGCACGCCCATGCGCCATGGTTAAGGCGTTTTGACACCTCCGGCCTCTCCACCACAGCATTTATTGCGGCTCGAGGACCCGAATGGCCCTTAACCATGGCTCCACAGCTCTAGAACTGCCATATTTGCACACACGACTATGCTACCGCACGGCCCGGTTCCTGCGTGTCCTACATGCTCTCGGCACTAGGTCAAGCACGACCGTATGCCATAGTTAAGGTGTTTTGATGCCTCCGGGCTCAACACCACAATGTTTGTCATCACCCGAGAGCCCGAACGGCCCTTAACCACAGCTCCATGACTCCGTAACTTCCATATTTGCACACACGACCGTGCCGCCGCACGGCCGGATCCCGTGCATCCTATGGCTCCCGCACCGACTGGTCAAGCATGCCCGTACGCCATGGTTAAGCCATTTTGATGCCTCTCTCCTCTCCACCATAGAGTTTTCCATCACCCAAGAGCCCGAAGGGCCCTTAACCACGGTTCCACGGCTCCAAAACCGCCATATTTGCACACACAACCATGCCGCCGCATGGTCGGTTCCAACGCGTCCTATGGCTCCCGGCACGGAGTCAAGCATGCCCGTACGCCATGGTTAAGGCATTTTGACACATCTCGGCTTCTCTACCATAGTGTTTGCCATAGCTCGAGAGCCCGAATGGCCCTTAACCTCGGCTCCACGGCTCCGTAACGCCATATTTGCACACACGACTTTGCTTTGCCGCACCGCCGATTCCCCGCGCGTCCTACGGCTCCTCGCACCAAGTCAAGCACGCCCATGCGCCATGGTTAAGGCGTTTTGACACCTCCTCCGCCTCTCCAAGACAAAGATTTATTGCGGCTCGAGGACCCGAATGGCCCTTAACCATGGCTCCATAGCTCTAGAACTGCCATATTTGCACACACGACTATGCTACCGCACGCCCGGTTCCCGCGTGTCCTACAAACTCTCGGCACTAGGTCAAGCACGACCGTATGCCATAGTTAAGGTGTTTTGATGCCTCGGGCTCACCACCACAATGTTTGTCATCACCCGAGAGCCCGAACGGCCCTTAACCACGCTCCATGACTCCAGAACTTCCATATTTGCACACACGACCGTGCCTGCCGCACGGCCGGATCCCGTGCATCCTATGGCTCCCGCACCGGTCAAGCATGCCCGTACGCCATGGTTAAGCCATTTTGATGCCTCTCTCCTCTCCACCATAGAGTTTTCCATCACCCAAGAGCCCGAAGGGCCCTTAACCACGGTTCCACGGCTCCAAACCGCCATATTTGCACACACAACCATGCCGCCGCATGGTCGGTTCCAACGCGTCCTATGGCTCCCGGCACGAGTCAAGCATGCCCGTACGCCATGGTTAAGGCATTTTGACACATCTGGCTTCTCTATCATAGTGTTTGCCATAGCTCGAGAGCCTGAATGGCCCTTAACCTCGGCTCCACGGCTCCAGAACTGCCATATTTGCACACACAACTTTGCTGCCGCACGGCCGGTTCCTGCGCGTCCTACGGCTCCACGCACCAAGTCAAGCACGCCCATGCGCCATGGTTAAGGCGTTTTGACACCTCTGGCCTCTCCATCACAGCATTTATTGCGGCTCGAGGACCCGAATGGCCCTTAACCATGGCTCCACAAATCTAGAACCGCCATATTTGCACACACGACTATGCTACCGCACGGCCGGTTCCCCGCGTGTCCTACAGCTCTCGGCACTAGGTCAAGCACGACCGTATGGCATAGTTAAGGTGTTTTGATGCCTCCGGGCTCACCACCACAATGTTTGTCATCACCCAAGAGCCCGAACGGCCCTTAACCACAGCTCCATGACTCCGTAACTTCCATATTTGCACACACGACCGTGCCGCACACGGCCGATCCCGTGCATCCTATGGCTCCCGCACCGGGTCAAGCATGCCCGTACGCCATGGTTAAGCCATTTTGATGCCTCTCTCCTCTCCACCATAGAGTTTTCCATCACCCAAGAGCCCGAAGGGCCCTTAACCACGGTTCCACGGCTCCAAAACCGCCATATTTGCACACACAACCATGCCGCCGCATGGTCGGTTCCAACGCGTCCTATGGCTCCCGGCACGCAGTCAAGCATGCCCGTACGCCATGGTTAAGGCATTTTGACACATCTCGGCTTCTCTACCATAGTGTTTGACATAGCTTGAGAGCCTGAATGGCCCTTAACCTCGGCTCCACATCTCCAGAACTGCCATATTTGCACACACACCTTTGCTGCCGCACGGCCGGTTCCTGCGCGTCCCACGGCTCCTCGCACCAAGTCAAGCATGCCCATGCGCCATGGTTAAGGCATTTTGACACCTCTGGCCTCTCCACCACAGCATTTATTGCGGCTCGAGGACCCGAATGGCCCTTAACCATGGCTCCACGGCTCTAGAACCGCCATATTTGCACACACGACTATGCTACCGCACATTGATTCCCGCGCATCCTACGGCTCCTGGCACTAGGTCAAGCACGACCGTATGCCATAGTTAAGGTGTTTTGATGCCTCTGGGCTCACCACCACAATGTTTGTCATCACCCGAGAGCCCGAACGGCCCTTAACCACAGCTCCATGACTCCGAACTTCCATATTTGCACACATGACTTGCCGCCGCACGGCCGAATCCTGTGCATCCTATGGCTCCCGGCACCGGGTCAAGCATGCCCGTACGCCATGGTTAAGCCATTTTGATGCCTCTCTCCTCTCCACCATAGAGTTTTCCATCACCCAAGAGCCCGAAGGGCCCTTAACCACGGCCCACGGCTCCAAAACCGCCATATTTGCACACACAGCCGCATGGTCGGTTCCAACGCGTCCTATGGCTCCTGGCACGGAGTCAAGCATGCCCGTACGCCATGGTTAAGGCATTTTGACACATCTGGCTTCTCTACCATAGTGTTTGCCATAGCTCGAGAGCCTGAATGGCCCTTAACCTCGGCTCCACGGCTCCAGAACTGCCATATTTGCACACACGACTTTCCTGCCGCACGGCCGGTTCCTGCGCGTCCTACGGCTCCTCGCACCAAGTCAAGCACGCCCATGCGCCATGGTTAAGGCATTTTGACACCTTTGGCCTCTCCACCACAGCATTTATTGCGGCTTGAGGACCCGAATGGCCCTTAACCATGGCTCCATAGCTCTAGAACTGCCATATTTGCACACACGACTATGCTACCGCACAGCCGGTTCCTGCGTGTCCTACAGCTCTCGGCACTAGGTCAAGCACGACCGTATGCCACAGTTAAGGTGTTTTGATGCCTCTGGGCTCACCACCACAATGTTTGTCATCACCCGAGAGCCCGAACGGCCCTTAACCACAGCTCCATGACTCCAGAACTTCCATATTTGCACACATGACTGTGCTGCCGCACGGCCGGATCCTCTGCATCCTATGGCTCCCGGCACCGGGTCAAGCATGCCCGTACGCCATGGTTATGCCATTTTGATGCCTCTCTCCTCTCCACCATAGAGTTTTCCATCACCCAAGAGCTCGAAGGGCCCTTAACCATGGTTCCACGGCTCCAAAACTGCCATATTTGCACACACAACCATGCTGCCGCATGGTCAGTTCCAACGCGTCCTATGGCTCCTGGAACAGAGTCTAGCATGCCCGTACACCATGGTTAAGGCATTTTGACACATCTGGCTTCTCTACCATAGTGTTTGCCATAGCTCGAGAGCCTGAATGGCCCTTAACCTCGGCTCCATGGCTCCGCCGCCATATTTGCACACACGACTTTCTTTGCCGCGCACGGCCGGTTCCGCGCGTCCTACGGCTCCTCGCACCAAGTCAAGCACGCCCATGCGCCATGGTTAAGGCGTTTTGACACCTCCGGCCTCTCCGCCACAAAGATTTATTGTGGCTCGAGGACCCGAATGGCCCTTAACCATGGCTCCACAAACTCTAGAACCGTGTTGACGGTCGTTAAGTATCAATTTTATACCGTCAACGCAGCAAGAGAAAGGACTAATATGAGTTCACCCGTTAGATATAGGGGTTACACCGATGAATTCCATGAGTTTTGGTGATTGTCTATTTCTGCAGGGGGTTATCGTAAAGAGAACCAAAGGAGGCCCACATGTCATGATTACATAGAGATAAAGACCGAACGGGTAAAATTGTATAATCTAGAAGACTCCGTAAGGCGACCCCCGAAGGTGGGCCCCACTGGGGTGGGCGGGCGGCCGACCCAGGGGGGAGTCGGCCGACTCCCTATCTCCACCAATCGGTGGAGTCTCGTGGATCCCGCCTCCACCGCCTTTGAGGATGAATAATTATCGTCCATTTAGGTCGGTTTGATCCGAGGGCCGTGGTTCATCCTAGGGGGCTATATATTCGAGCCCCCGCCCCCCGGGTGAAACACTAATTCATTCAAGAGTTCATTCTCTCATCGAATTCGGAGAAGCCGAGCCACCATCTCAATTAGAGCTCCATAGTTTAGTAGCATAGCTACATAGGAATAGATCTAGAGGGAATCAAGCCTAGCTTGGAGTCCAGATCTGTCGGAGTTCTTGGTAATTCCCCTCTACATTCTTGTAATATTCATTATTGTTCGTGATAATATGAGTAGTACTTTATTCTATTCTATTATATCGACTTGACTTTGCTCTATTTGATTATGTTCTCAATTATATCGTTCTTAGTTTACTTTGATTATATGTTTAGCATAGTTGGACTAGAATTATGTTTATGCATAGGATCGTATAGCGCTTGCTCATTAGGCCAATGGGTGAGTGATAGATATTGTGTGGGCATGGTGCCTATACCGTATTTATCTCGCGATTGCACCCTATATTCCGGATCGTGAGGTAGATCGCGGGAGTGATAGTCCCGTTGAGTCCTTTGTAGCCCTTCTCCCGAGTATAGGTCTAGCAAACAAACCTATTACATTGAAGTCATTGCTATGTCTCTTGTCTTCTCGGTAATATCACTATGCATAGATGTAACCTTTTCCCGCCATGATTGCTAGATGTTCTTGCACTAATCATTGTATGCTTTGACTTTATAGTTAGAATAACATAGGATTATACCCTAGATCGTCCTAGTCCATGCTAGTGTTATAAGCTTAGAGTGCTAAGTTGAGATGGCTTATTACTATTATTTTATGTGGCTAAATGCTCTCATTTATCTTATGTCATTTATCATTCATTTCTATATTTTATGTGACACTTACCCCGTATGAGATGATCGATACGATACAAGGTTAAGCTCTCCATTATCGCATGTGCATTGCTCATCACTCATTATCCAAGGCATTCCCTTCCCAAAGGGTAAATTATAAATAACGATACCTGGATTACTCCCGGTTAAAATGCTACGATGATATATTCTCAGGCGCTATGAACCTTCTTTATTTCAAATTGCACTTAATAGACATCAACAAGCATTTCGGCGCCGTTCCGGGGAAGGTTGAAAGCCAATGGATAATGAGCAAAGCATTGCACTACATAATGAGATTGAGCGCTGTCACCATTCTCTACTCATACAGCCTTACCCTTGTTTTTCGTCTATTTTTATATCTTATGCAGGGTAATGTATGAAAAAGACTACTCTTCCTGATAACTATATTGACGATCCAGAAGCTTTATTCAGGAAGGCCAGAAGCAAGTTGAAGAAGACCACTCAATTATCATCATCAACTCAACTTGGAAGTTTGTCGGAAGAAGAAAGTCGACCTTTCGTTCGAGACTTGACACCAGCGTTTGAAGCCATGGCGAACAAGTCACTCCGCGAGTTCTCGGCCCCACTACGGACAATATTCATACTGACCGCCCGCGGACATCGAAGGAGCTTTTGAGCTCAAGCCTCGCGCGATCAACATGGTGCAAGCAAGCCAGCTTCATGGGAAGGCCCATGAAGATGCTAGTGCTCATCTCCAACACTTCCTGGAGATTTGTAGCACATTCACTATCAAGGATGTCCCCAGAGATGCTATACTACTTCGCCTTTTCCCATTCTCACTCTTGGGGAGAACGAAGCAGTGGTTCTACGCCAATAAGGAGAAGAATACTACATGGGCACTATGTTCCACCAATTTTTTGGCGAAGTTCTTCCCCATGGGCAAGACAAATGCTCTTCGTGGGAAGATATCAAGCTTTCAAAGAACACCATGATGAGACCTGTCCCGAAGCATGGGAGCGCTTTCAAGATTACATCCTCGAGTGTCCTCATCATGGCATGGAGAATTGGCGCTTATGCGTACATTCTACCATGGGCTTAGCAATAGCACACGTGAGACGATGGATGCCGCCGGAGGTGCATTCTTATCACTCACTATTCCTCAAGCCATAGCTCTTGTGGAGAAGATGGCATCCAACCAAGGTTGGAGTGAAGAAAGAACGCACCCGCAAGAAAGGTGGAGGAATGCACCACTGAAGGAGGTAGACATGCCGTCTCGCCAAAATGGATTTGCGATGAAGAGGCTCGATGAGAGAGCCCCGTAGAAAGAAAGAAGTCATGCATATACATGATGCTCGCATGACATGTGAAGAGTGTGGAGAGATCGGGCACACAGTACTAGCTGCCCGTAGCCGAAGGAGGACGTGAACTACCTCAATAACAACAACAACAACAATTACTACCGTCCTCGCCAGAATCAAGGTTGGAATCGCCAGAGGCCTAACTACTCGTGCAATTATTCGTGCAATTACCAAGGTAACAGCTCCTCCTACAATAATTATAACCAAATTTCGCCTTTGAGAGAGTTAGTGCTTGAATCAAGGCAAGATGATGGACAATCTGTCCAAGAAGCCGACATCAAATGACAAGGTCCTAGAGACACTCGAATGTAATGGATGGCTTTTACAATGCCATCAAGAGCCAGCCTCACTTCAACAAGATACTTGAGTCGCAGTACAACAACGGCTTGTTAACCTTGCTCCCTCCACCGGTCAAGGTAAACCGCAGGACAACCCGAAGAGCTCGAAACTGCAAATCTTGTTGACATATTCAATGTAGAAGATAGTCGGAGTGATCCATCGAAGGGGTCATGGATTGACTCAACTCTGCCAATCAAGAAAGGCGATCCAGGGAGACCAGTCATTCCGATCTCCATTGGAAGCACCAATTTCAATGAAGCAATCTGTGATTTCGGTTCAAGCATCAACATTATGCCAAGAGTGATATATGAGAAGCTATTCAGATGCCCCTTAGCATACACAACCATGTGCTTGCAACTTGCAGATCAGTCACTCCGTGTTCCTTTGGGAATACTTGAAGATATATGTGTACGAGTGGGCAACTCGTATGTTCCCGCAGACTTCGTGGTAGTGGATACAAAGGCGGGATGAAAGGTCCCCTATCATTCCGGGACGACCATTCTTAAACACCGCCGGAGCCATCATGTATGCTAACACCGCCAAGATCATCTTCAATATCAAGGGCAAGAGAGAAACCTTCTTCTTCAAGAACAGAGTGCTGCAGCCTCAAGACACCCTCATCGCGAATGTAAGAAGAAGAAGAATCCAGGCTAAGAAGAGCAAGAACAAGAATAAGAAGACCAAGAAGACAGAGACAAAGTGAGGGTGGTCACCGCAGTCCACGGAACATGACCACTTCCTCAGTCCCCACGTCGATCAAGAAGGATGACCCAGTGTGTCCCAACCATTCAATGCTCCATCAACGAAGCTCTTTCAATAAAGGCATGCCGTGACACCGGATCGGGCGTCAACATTATGGCCAAGGTAACTTATGAGTATCTATATGGCACTATGCCCTTGGAGCCTACCTATGCACAAAGCAGATGGCGATCGGACATTCCGCTTCGTCGAAGGAGAAGTGAAGGATGTCCTCATCCAGATAGATGATCACTATGTCCCTACGTACTTCCTAGTCATTGACATGGGAGACGACTACGATCCTCCAATCATCCTAGGAAGACCATTCCCGAACACCACCGTAGCTATCATCTATATCGGGACAGAGAGATCCATTTCCACTTTCCCACCGAGAAGGTACGCCGCTACTTCAACAATAATTATATAATCACCGAAGAGCCCAAGAAGAACAGAGCAAGGAGAAGGCACGTACTCGTCGCGTAACAAGAAAAACATCACTACGTATGGATGGGCGACTATGAGGGAGAAGTGACAAGATATGAAGACCGGTACCCTGAAGAGAAGAACATTGTAGAAGAAGAGGTGCTACCATCAGAAGAAAACCAAGTGCCCCAAGAAGCTTCCTCCTCAAGGTCATCCTCTCCAACAAAGAAGGTGTGGAAGGTAAAAGCAGAGTCAGAATCAATTCCTACACAAGAGGCGACATCACCCGAGGCGCCAGCCAATGCGCCCCTTGAAAAATGAGCGAACATTTCAAGTCCTGTTCGGAGGACTTAAAACCACCGAACGCCGCGCCAAGAGGTAACTTGGTATTTATCAGCAATTACTTTCAGCATTGCATTTTTACCTTAGCATATTTATTTCCCCCACTTGCATCTTAGTTGCATCTTTACTCTTTTATCTCTGCATTAGAAAAGAAAATAAAAATGTTTTGCATTTGCATCCAGAAAAACTTTAAGCCCCATGTGAATAGTCATTCACTGTGGTGGCACAAAAATAATTTCTCAGCATATTTATTTCCCCTGTCTGCATTCCTTAAGTAATAAAAAGATAAAAATATTTCTTGTGATCCTGTTAGAATAAGTTTTAAATTAGGAAAGTTCTAGACAACCAAAGCCTAGAGGTTTTTATCACTAACACTTAATTAGTTCCACAAGCTTTGTTGTCTATTTGAGCTTCACAGAACATCAAGGATCAAGAAGGAGCTAACAGGCAGAAGGACATCCAGTCCCCTGTCGGAGTACTGCCCACTACAATTGAACACTGTTTCCAACAGCAACTATCTACAACACTCCTGGAAGACTAGAATGTCTTCACTGCCTGTCAGCAATATCAGCAGACTATGTCAACATCCAGCTTGGGGGAGAGCATCCCCCGTGTACCAAGCTAAGTGTTTCCAAATTATCTATGTATGCCTTATTAGAATGTGCTTTGTTAAAACAACTAAAAAAAGATGCATAACCATAGAAACCCAGAAAGATTTCCTTATTTATCTTTTGGAGAGCTCTTGCAATCTGTCTTAAAAGTTATCCCCTAGAATAAACTCTATATGGAGATGATGAATAGTTGCTCGCCGTAATTCCTTTCAAGTACCTAGTTTTCAACCTTGCACTCTCCCGAGTTTTGGACACAACCGTTTAGATTTGAGATTTGCTCAACCCGAAACTTGTGGGTAGCAAACACTTGATCTAAGTCTAGGTGGTTGACGGGTATGATATGGGAAGGTTTTGAGCTGCTCGTCCATCTTGTTCCTAGAGATACTAGAGTTTTGGAGAATTTATCTTTGAAAATATTAAATTCCCGCATGATGAGTTCCTTTATGATGAGAGTTCAAATTCCTACCACAACCATATATTCATGCTTACTAGATTAGGAAAACCCATCTCGTTTATATAGATCATATTGTAGGTTTGAGTGTAGACTTTATAGGCATTGAGTGTGGTTATGTCATGGACCCATAAGGAATTAATCATGCGCTTAAAGTCAATACTATGTGCTCTCCATCCATTGATCTATGCTACTTCAACGTCCTCGAAGCATGCACCCATTTTATAATGTTACATTCATTCCGTGCTACTGCTTTCTCGAAGTACCACCTACATATAAGATCCGCATCCACCACATATTGTGCTATCTCTACCCCGGAGATACGCACCTATGCCGCTCCTACACCGGAGTACGCATTCATCCATTCATCCATCCACATATACATACGTCATTCATTTCACTTCATCCGTAAAGGTTCTACTCCTATTCGGGAGTGAACATCTAGACACAATCATCGCCGTTCCATTTGCCTACATAAAAGCTCTAGTTATTATCATTTCGAGTTATACACTCCCTGTGCTAAAGTGTCGTTTTCAGAGGATTGGTTGCTCTAAAAAAAAAAAAGAAAAAAAAAGAGAAAGAAAGAGTAGCCAAGTCCTTCCATTCAAGAAGTTTCAAGGTTTCCAAATAAAGGGAGTCATGTTATCCCTGAAGGAGCAAGTGTAGAAGTAGATGTTCACCAGTTGAGTACCCTTCATAATCATTTTCTGATTACCATCATACTATCACCATCCTATCATCATCTTATCATCCATTCCATTTCCTCATTCACATGCACATATGACTTTATTATTATCTTAGTTCCTATTGGATCCATGTCTTAACTGTGCAATATATGCAAGTGAGTTTGAGTGTCTCCCCACCTATGAGCTCCACATAAGCCTATTAGAAAGTAGGGTGAGAGAGAGAAGGCACTTTTCACTATGCCTTAGTTCCACAAATACCACATATTTTTGAGAGAAGAGAGAAGGCATACACTACTCATGCCTTGGAGAGGATCCAGAAATACCACAAATGAGAGACTTGAAAGGTTCATACAAGGAACTCTGAGTTTTATTTCAAAAAACTTTGCAAAAACTCCGGGATAATAGTTGATCAAAGAGCGAGAAACATGGCGCTTGACTTGACCGTTCTATCTTTCAACTACTCAAGACCCAAGTGACGGTTACAAGCCCCATGGTGAAAGGTAATATGAGTGAGTTTTGAGTCGAATAGTTCACTCTAATCCGGAGGAGAGTTCTTGTTTGAACGCATATGTACTTGTGAGGAGTGAAAGCATTGTAGCAACTCCTGATCCATCACTGAGTCTATCTTTGCTCGGGACGAGCAAAAGGTAAGCTTGGGGAGTTTGTTGACGGTCGTTAAGTATCAATTTTATACCGTCAACGCAGCAAGAGAAAGGACTAATATGAGTTCACCTGTTAGATATAGGGGTTACACCGATTTAATTCCACGAGTTTTGGTGATTGTCTATTTCTCGGGGGGTTATCGAAAGAGAACCAAAGGAGGCCCACATGTCATGATTACATAGGGATAAAGACCGAACGGGTAAAATTGTATAATCTAGAAGACTCCGAAGGCGACCCCCGAAGGCTGGGCCCCACACGGCGGGTGGGCGGTCGGCCGACCCGGGGGAGTCGGCCGACTCCCCATCTCCACCAATCGGGTGGAGTCTCGTGGATCCCGCCTCCACCGCCTTTGAGGATGAATAATTATCGTCCATTTAGGTCGGTTTGATCCGAGGGCCGTGGTTCATCCTAGGGGGCTATATATTCGAGCCCCCGGCCCCGGGTGAAACACTAATTCATTCAAGAGTTCATTCTCTCATCGGAATTCAGAGAAGCCGAGCCACCATCTTAATTAGAGCTCCATAGTTTAGTAGCATAGCTACATAGGAATAGATCTAGAGGGAATCAAGCCTAGCTTGGAGTCCGGATCTGTCGAGTTCTTGGTAATTCCCCTCTACATTCTTGTAATATTCATTATTGTTCGTGATACTATGAGTAGTACTTTATTCTATTCTATTATATCAGACTTGACTTTGCTCTATTTGACTATGTTCTCAATTATATCGTTCTTAGTTTACTTTGATTATATGTTTAGCATAGTTGGACTAGAATTATGTTTATGCATAGGATTGTATAGCGCTTGCTCATTAGGCCAATGGGTGAGTGATAGATATTGTGTGGGCATGGTGCCTATACCGTATTTATCTGCGATTGCACCCTATATTCGATCGTGAGGTAGATCGCGGGAGTGACAGTCTGTTGAGTCCTTTGTAGCCCTTCTCCCGAGTATAGGTCTAGCGAGAACAAACCTATTACATTGAAGTCATTGCTATGTCTCTTGTCTTCTCTCGGTAATATCACTATGCATAGATGTAACCTTTTCCCGCCATGATTGCTAGATGTTCTTGCACTAATCATTGTATGCTTTGACTTTATAGTTAGAATAACATAGGATTATACCCTAGATCGTCCTAGTCCATGCTAGTGTTATAAGCTTAGAGTGCTAAGTTGAGATGGCTTATTACTATTATTTTATGTGGCTAAATGCCCTCATTTATCTTATGTCATTTATCATTCATTTCTATATTTTATGTGACACTTACCCCGTATGAGATGATCGATACGTACAAGGTTAAGCTCTCCATTATCGCATGTGCATTGCTCATCACTCATTATCCAAGGCATTCCCTTCCCAAAGGTAAATTATAAATAACGATACCTGGATTACTCCTGTTAAAATGCTACGATGATATATTCTCGTGCGCTTGCGGAACCTTCTTTATTTCAGTTGCACTTAATAGACATCAACAAACCGCCATATTTGCACACACGACTATGCTACCGCACGGCCGGTTCCTGCGTGTCCTCATGACTCTCGGCACTAGGTCAAGCACGACCGTATGCCATAGTTAAGGTGTTTTGATGCCTCTGGGCTCACCACCACAATGTTTGTCATCACCCGAGAGCCCGAACGGCCGTTAACCACAGCTCCATGACTCCAGAACTTCCATATTTGCACACACGACTGTGCTGCCGCACGGCCGGATCCTGTGCATCATATGGCTCCTGGCACCGGGTCATGCATGCCCGTACACCATGGTTAAGCCATTTTGATGCCTCTCTCCTCTCCACCATAGAGTTTTCCATCACCCAAGAGCCCGAAGGGCCCTTAACCATGGTTCCACGGCTCCAAAACTGCCATATTTGCACACACAACCATGCTGCCGCATGGTCGGTTCCAACGCGTCCTATGGCTCCCGGCACTGAGTCAAGCATGCCCGTACGCCATGGTTAAGGCATTTTGACACATCTCGGCTTCTCCGCCATAGTGTTTGCCATAGCTCAAGAGCCCGAATGGCCCTTAACCTCGGGTCCACGGCTCCAAAACCGCCATATTTGCACACACGACTTTTTGTTTGCCGCACGGCCGGTTCCTGCGCGTCCTACGGCTCCTCGCACCAAGTCAAGCACGCCCATGCGCCATGGTTAAGACGTTTTGACACCTCCGGCCTCTCCACCACAGCATTTATTGTGGCTCGAGGACCCGAATGGCCCTTAACCATGGCTCCACAAACTCTAGAACCGCCATATTTGCACACACGACTATGCTACCGCACAAACCGGCTCCCCGCGTGTCCTACGGCTCTCGGCACTAGGTCAAGCACGACCGTATGCCATAGTTAAGGTGTTTTGATTCCTCCGGGCTCACCACCACAATGTTTGTCATCACCCGAGAGCCCGAACGGCCCTTAACCATAGCTCCATGACTCCGAACTTCCATATTTGCACACATGACCGTCCGCCGCACGGCCGGATCCCGTGCATCCTATGGCTCCCGACCGGGCCAAGCATGCCCGTACGCCATGGTTAAGCCATTTTGATGCCTCTCTCCTCTCCACCATAGAGTTTTCCATCACCCAAGAGCCCGAAGGGCCCTTAACCACGGTTCCACGGCTCCAAAACCGCCATATTTGCACACACAACCATGCTACCGCATGGTCGGTTCCAACGCGTCCTATGGCTCCCGGCACGAGTCAAGCATGCCCGTACGCCATGGTTAAGGCATTTTGACACATCTCGGCTTCTCTACCATAGTGTTTGCCATAGCTCAAGAGCCCGAATGGCCCTTAACCTCGGCTCCACGGCTCCGTAACCGCCATATTTGCACACACGACTTTGCCGCACGGCCGGTTCCTGCGCGTCCTACGGCTCCTCGCACCAAGTCAAGCACGCCCATGCGCCATGGTTAAGGCGTTTTGACACCTCCGGCCTCTCCACCACAGCATTTATTGCGGCTCGAGGACCCAAATGGCCCTTAACCATGGCTCCACGGCTCTAGAACCGCCATATTTGCACACACAATTATGCTACTTGCACAAATAGGTTCCGCGTTTCCTATGCAGCTCTCGGCACTAGGTCAAGCACGACCGTATGCCATAGTTAAGGTGTTTTGATGCCTCTGGGCTCACCACCATAATGTTTGTCATCACCCAAGAGCCCGAACGGCCCTTAACCACAGCTCTATGACTCCGTAACTTCCATATTTGCACACACGACCGTGCCGCCGCACGGCCGATCCCGTGCATCCTATGGCTCCCAAGACCGGTCAAGCATGCCCGTACGCCATGGTTAAGCCATTTTGATGCCTCTCCCTCTCCACCATAGAGTTTTCCATCACCCAAGAGCCCGAAGGGCCCTTAACCACGGTTCCACGGCTCCAAAACCGCCATATTTGCACTCGACAACCATGCCGCCGCATGGTCGGTTCCAACGCGTCCTATGGCTCCCCGGCACGAGTCAAGCATTCCCGTACACCATGGTTAAGGCATTTTGACACATCCGGCTTCTCTACCATAGTGTTTGCCATAGCTCGAGAGCCCGAATGGCCCTTAACCTCGGCTCCACGGCTCCGTAACCGCCATATTTGCACACACGACTTTGCCGCCGCATGGCCGGTTCCCGCGCGTCCCTACGGCTCCTCGCACCAAGTCAAGCACGCCCATGCGCCATGGTTAAGGCGTTTTGACACCTCCGGCCTCTCCACCACAGCATTTATTGTGGCTCGAGGACCCGAATGGCCCTTAACCATGGCTCCACAGCTCTAGAACTGCCATATTTGCACACACGACTATGCTACCGCACAGCCGGTTCCTGCGTGTCCTACAGCTCTCGGCACTAGGTCAAGCACGACCGTATGCCATAGTTTAGCTGTTTTGATGCCTCTGGGCTCACCATCACAATGTTTGTCATCACCCGGGAGCCCGAACGGCCCTTAACCAGAGCTCCATGACTCTAGAACTTCCATATTTGCACACACAACTGTGCTGCCGCACGGCCGGATCCCCGTGCATCCTATGGCTCCCGACCGGGTCAAGCATGCCCGTACGCCATGGTTAAGCCATTTTGATGCCTCTCCCTCTCCACCATAGAGTTTTCCATCACCCAAGAGCCCGAAGGGCCCTTAACCACGGTCCCACGGCTCCAAAACCGCCATATTTGCACACACAACCATGCCGCCGCATGGTCGGTTCCAACGCGTCCTATGGCTCCCGGCACGAGTCAAGCATGCCCGTACGCCATGGTTAAGGCATTTTGACACAACCGGCTTCTCTACCATAGTGTTTGCCATAGCTCGAGAGCCCGAATGGCCCTTAACCTCGGCTCCACGGCTCCGAACCGCCATATTTGCACACACGACTTGCCGCCGCACGGCCGGTTCCCCGCGCGTCCTACGGCTCCTCGCACCATGTCAAGCACGCCCATGCGCCATGGTTAAGGCGTTTTGACACCTCCGGCCTCTCCACCACAGCATTTATTGCGGCTCGAGGACCCGAATGGCCCTTAACCATAGCTCCACATGCTCTAGAACCGCCATATTTGCACACACGACTATGCTACCGCACAAAGGTTCCCGCGTGTCCTACGGCTCTCGGTACTAGGTCAAGCACGACAGTATGCCATAGTTAAGGTGTTTTGATGCCTCTGGGCTCACCACCACAATGTTTGTCATCACCCGAGAGCCCGAATGGCCCTTAACCACAGCTCCATGACTCCAGAACTTCCATATTTGCACACACGACTGTGCTGCCGCACGGCCGGATCCAGTGCATCCTATGGCTCCCGGCACCGGGTCAAGCATGCCCGTACGCCATGGTTAAGCCATTTTGATGCCTCTCTCCTCTCCACCATAGAGTTTTCCATCACCCAAGAGCCCGAAGGGCCCTTAACCATGGTTCCACGGCTCCAAAACTGCCATATTTGCACACACAACCATGCTGCCGCATGGTCGGTTCCAATGCGTCCTATGGCTCCTGGCACAGAGTCAAGCATGCCCGTACGCCATGGTTAAGGCATTTTGACACATCTGGCTTCTCTACCATAGTGTTTGCCATAGCTTGAGAGCCCGAATGGCCCTTAACCTCGGCTCCACGGCTCCAGAACTGCCATATTTGCACACACGACTTTGCTGCCGCACGGCCGGTTCCTGCGCGTCCTACGGCTCCTCGCACCAAGTCAAGCACGCCCATGCGCCATGGTTAAGGCGTTTTGACACCTCTGGCCTCTCCACCACAGCATTTATTGCGACTCAAGGACCCGAATGGCCGTTAACGATGGCTCCATAGCTCTAGAACTGCCATATTTGCAAACATGACTATGCTTCTGCACAGCCGGTTCCTGCATGTCTTGCAGCTCTCGGCACTAGGTCAAGCATGACCGTATGCCATAGTTAAGGTGTTTTGATGCCTCTGGGCTCACCACCACAATGTTTGTCATCACCCGAGAGCCCGAACGGCCCTTAACCACAGCTCCATAACTCCAGAACTTCCATATTTGCACACATGACTGTGCTGCCGCACGGCCGGATCCTGTGCATCCTATGGCTCCCGACACCGGGTCAAGCATGCCCGTACGCCATGGTTAAGCCATTTTGATGCCTCTCTCCTCTCCACCATAGAGTTTTCCATCACCCAAGAGCCCGAAGGGCCCTTAACCACGGTTCCACGGCTCCAAAACTGCCATATTTGCACACACAACCATGCTGCCGCATGGCCGGTTCCAACGCGTCCTATGGCTCCTGGCACGGAGTCAAGCATGCCCGTACGCCATGGTTAAGGCATTTTGACAAATCTGGCTTCTCTACCATAGTGTTTGCCATAGCTTGAGAGCCTGAATGGCCCTTAACCTCGGCTCCACGGCTCCAGAACTGCCATATTTGCACACACGACTTTGCTGCCGCACGGCCGGTTCCTGCGCGTCCTACGGCTCCTCGCACCAAGTCAAGCACGCCCATGCGCCATGGTTAAGGCGTTTTGACACCTCTAGCCTCTCCACCACAGCATTTATTACGGCTTAAGGACCCGAATGGCCCTTAACCATGGCTCCACAGCTCTAGAACTGCCATATTTGCAAACACGACTATGCTTCTGCACAGCCGGTTCCTGCATGTCCTACAGCTCTCGGCACTAGGTCAAGCATGACCGTATGCCATAGTTAAGGTGTTTTGATGCCTCTGGGCTCACCACCACAATGTTTGTCATCACCCGAGAGCCGAACGGCCCTTAACCACAGCTCCATGACTCCAGAACTTCCATATTTGCACACACGACTGTGCTGCCACACGGCCGGATCCTGTGCATCCTATGGCTCCCGACACCGGGTCAAGCATGCCCGTACGCCATGGTTAAGCCATTTTGATGCCTCTCTCCTCTCCACCATAGAGTTTTCCATCACCCAAGAGCCCGAAGGGCCCTTAACCACGGTTCCACGGCTCCAAAACCGCCATATTTGCACACACAACCATGCTTTGCCGCATGGTCGGTTCCAACGCGTCCTATGGCTCCCGGCACAGAATCAAGCATGCCCGTACGCCATGGTTAAGGCATTTTGACACATCCGGCTTCTACCATAGTGTTTGCCATAGCTCGAGAGCCTGAATGGCCCTTAACCTCGGCTCCATGGCTCCAGAACTGCCATATTTGCACACACGACTTTGCTGCCGCAAGGCCGGTTCCTGTGCGTCCTACGGCTCCTCGCACCAAGTCAAGCACGCCCATGCGCCATGGTTAAGGCGTTTTGACACCTCTGGCCTCTCCACCATAGCATTTATTGTGGCTCGAGGACCCGAATGGCCCTTAACCATGGCTCCACAGCTCTAGAACTGCCATATTTGCACACATGACTATGGTACCGCACAGCCGGTTCCTGCGTGTCCTACAGCTCTCGGCACTAGGTCAAGCACGACCGTATGCCATAGTTTAGGTGTTTTGATGCCTCTGGGCTCACCACCACAATGTTTGTCATCACCCGAGAGCCCGAACGGCCCTTAACCACAGCTCCATGACTCCAGAACTTCCATATTTGCACACACGACTTGGCCGGATCCTGTGCATCCTATGGCTCCCGGCACCGGGTCAAGCATGCCCGTACGCCATGGTTAAGCTATTTTGATGCCTCTCTCCTCTCCACCATAGAGTTTTCCATCACCCAAGAGCCCGAAGGGCCCTTAACCACGGTTCCACGGCTCCAAAACTGCCATATTTGCACACACAACCATGCTGCCGTATGGTCGGTTCCAACGCGTCCTATGGCTCCTGGCACAGAGTCAAGCATGCCCGTACGCCATGGTTAAGGCATTTTGACACATCTAGCTTCTCTACCATAGTGTTTGCCATAGCTCGAGAGCCTGAATGGCCCTTAACCTCGGCTCCACGGCTCCAGAACTGCCATATTTGCACACACGACTTTGCTGCCGCACGACCGGTTCCTGCGCATCCTACGGTTCCTCGCACCATGTCAAGCACGCCCATGCGCCATGGTTAAGGCGTTTTGACACCTGTGGCCTCTCCACCACAGCATTTATTGCGGCTCGAGGACCCGAATGGCCCTTAACGATGGCTCCACAGCTCTAGAACTGCCATATTTGCACACACGACTATGCTACCGCACAGCCGGTTCCCGCGTGTCCTACAGCTCTCGGTACTAGGTCAAGCACGACTGTATGCCATAGTTAAGGTGTTTTGATGCCTCTGGGCTCACCACCACAATGTTTGTCATCACCCGAGAGCCCGAACGGCCCTTAACCACAGCTCCATGACTCCAGAACTTCCATATTTGCACACACGACTGTTGTCGGGTACCTAGATTAGGGGGTCCTAAATCAGGTACGTTAGAGGAAAATGACCCAACCCATCTTACCTTTAAATCTCCCGAGAATTAACCAGAGAAACCCCAATCCTCCTCACACTGGGCCGGCCCACTACCAGGCCCGCAAGGCCTCAGAGACCTGCTGGCTCAAGCAACGGCCGCTCACCCGCTCGAGAAGATAAATACGGAAACCGCTCGAGCGTACGACTGCTCGAGACGATGACGTAAACCGCTCGAGCGAGCGACCGCTTCGAGCGGGACGGAGAACGCCGAGCGAGCGGCCCGCCGAGTCCGCCCACAAACGTTACCTATCCAAGGCACGCACATGGCTACGTATATGTAATAGTAGGAAGTATGCTTGCTCCGCCTAACCCCATGGCTACAGTGCGCGGCATGGTGAGAAGAACGCCGGTCACTTCTCCTATTCCGCTGCCCATACCCGGATACGGGCATGCCAGGCAACACTATTACACCACGTCGAGTACCGTGGCGCGAGCGGCATTCCCTCCCCGACGCCATCGTCAACACTCGTGCCACCAACTACGTCGTCCCGTCCCGTCGCTCGGATCACGCCCTCGAGGCGGCCTCCAACCACTCGAGGAATGGTGACGGACGCAACCCGAACAAGGGACGCACGGTGTTCGTCTTTCCCACCTCGACGACCATACTCGGGGGTTCCGGCGCACGTGCTCGACTACGACAGCGCCATACCTCGACTACGTCAGCCCATGATCGAGAAGGACCGGCAGGCCATCGTCGGCCATGCCGCTACAGGCTCGAACCAGACCGGAGAGAGCGTCTACAGTTTCGGCGACTCGACACGGTGCATGTAGCTCGACGTCACGCCACGACAGCCCTATCTACTTTGTATTCCTGAGCCTCCCCTTGGCCTATAAAAGGGAATGCCAGGGCCTAGTCTAGGGGGGTTTTTCGGACGCCTTCATTCACAACACATTTCCAAGCACGCTAAGTCTCAGGACTCGCTTGTATTCACCCTTGTACAAGCACCCCGGTGCAAGATAATACAAAACTCTCCCCTCTCGCTGACGTAGGGCACTCTTTGCCTCGAACCAGGATAAACGATTGTGTCCATCTTGCATCACCATCCGGATTAGGGAGCACGCATAGAAATTTACTCGTTGGTGTAATACCCCCGGGTACGAAACACCGACGCTTGGCGCGCCGGAGTAGGGGCTCGCGTGTTTTCACCCGATTCCCGCCATTTTCCGGATGGCATCACCCACTCCTTCGTTTCCGTTCGCCACGGTGATCTCGGTTTGGAAGTCTAGAGTTCGTGTCGCTCGGCCCGCCACGACATGACTCTACTCGATCGGTGAACCGGGAGGGGACGCGTCACCCCCGCACGTCGGGTGGGGCCGCGCGCGACCGCGCCACCATGGCTCGCCACCACGTCGCCGACGCCACCAGCATCGCCATCACGGCCCGGCAAGCACGGCCTTGAGCACCCCGCCGTGTGCCCTCCCGGCCCGGATGCCACAACGCACCCGGTAGAGGTGCCAAGTGTGCGGCGGGAGGTGCCACATGGACAGGAGCCCTTGACGTGGACCCTAGCTTCACGCTTTGCCATGCGCTCGTCAAGAGAGCCCGGCGTAGCGCCTCGAGCGCGCGCGCCGGCCGACGTCGCCCAACCCGCGCCGCACGGGATCTACCGAGCTCATCGCAGCTCCCGTTTGGGTTTACTAACGCCGCCACCACGTATGCCAACGAGATCCGGTCGGTCATGGGACCGCGGGAGGAGAGCCCCGGCCCCCCCGCGTGTCACCATGGACTCGGAGATCGTATGGCCGGCGTCGCAGACCGCGGGTTTGACAGCACCCGGCTCACAACGCCACACCGCGGTCGGGGATATGCGCCGCAGATCGAGGAGGAGAGCACGGGGAGGCCCCGGACGCCGTCCGCCGCTAACCCGCACTCCGATGACTCGGACTCGTGGTGCTATGACCCGGCTCGCGAGTGTTTTCATCTCAACGACAACGTTCCGTCGGATGAGGAGACCGAGATGGCGCGCGTGGCCGTCCCTACGCCTAACCGGGCGACGTGACCCCGGCGGTCGGGACGTCGGCGGCCGCAGCCCCCCGGGTGATTGAGCCACGCGGACCGCCACCACAAGCCCGGGATAACCGGCGGCCCGAAGACGACGCTCAAGCGGCACAATGGGCTCGGCTCGGGAAATCGAGGCCAAGATGAATGAGGAACGCGCAAATGCCGGAACTGCTCAAGCGCGCGCTTGAGCGAGAACCATCCGCCCCCTCCTCGAGCTCTTGGCGCTCGAGGAAAGGCGCGAGACGTCTTCAACCGCATCGTCAACGACGGGCGACCCGGAAACGCCACCCGAGCGGCCCATTTCCCTCGAGCAAGCCGGGAATGTACCAGCGGCGGCTATCCGCGGGACATGCCGCGCCCTCGAATCCGCATGCATTACGGATACGAGATGAGATCCAAGGGCTCCTCCAAGTCGCGGCCGTCCAGGCGGGCGAGAGCTCGGCCTCGAGACGGCGTGAGGTAGCCCCAAACAACCACGACACGAGCGGGAGGGTTCCGTCCACCGGAGGCACCCCTCGAGGTGGTAGAGCACCTGCTCGAGAACGCATCCTCGACAACCGCGCGCTTCAAGATGCGCGTCATGACATCAACGACAACCGACGACGCAAGGCTGCGGGTGCCGAGGACCGTGGCTACAAGGCCCATCGAGGGGGACGCTACGACAGCGACGAAGATCGGCAGACTCTCGAGCCACCAGGCCCTCGAGTCTTCAGTCGAGCTATCCGCAACACACCGTTGCCAAACCCGTTCGACCCCCACGAGCGTGGTCAAGTACAACGGGGAGACCAAGCCAGAGCTCTGGCTAGCCGACTTCCGGCTGGCCTGCCAGCTGGGAGGGGCTCGAGAGGATAAGGCAATCATACGCCAGCTCCCACTGTTTCTCTCTGACACCGCTCGACGGTGGCTCGAGGAGCTCCCCCCCATCAGATCCACGATTGGGCCGACCTAGTCCAGATTTTCGAAGGGAACTTCAAAGGCACGTACGTCCGACCCGGCAACTCGTGGGATCTCCGAATCGCAAACAAAATGCCACGGAATCTCTCCGGGATTTTGCTCGACGTTTCTCCAAACCGCGCACCGAGCTGCCACACATCCCAGACCACGACGTCATCTTGGCGTTTGTCTCAGGCACCACGTGCAAAGAGCTCGTGCGAGAGCTCGGGCGCAACCGCCCAAAGACGGTGAACGAGCTCATGGACGTCGTCGCCGACTACGCTGCCGGCGACGAGGCCGTGGGGGCCTTCTTTGGTGGGGCTGGGAACAAGCCCGCGCCGTCCCCAGGAGGCGGTGAGTGCTCGAGCAAGGACCAGAAGAAGAGCGGGAAGAAGAAGAAAGGCAATCGGCAAGGCAAGCGCGGGTCGTGGAAGACGAGGTTGCCGCGGCCCGAGCGCAAAGCCTAGACCCCTCCGGATGGGGGCGTTTTCGACAAGATGCTTGACGCGCCGTGCCCCTACCACAAGGAGCCTGGTCAAGCATAACCTCGAAGACCGCCGTATGCTTCGAGGTTACTTCAAGAAGCTTGGCATTGACAAGGACGATGGCAAGAAGGATAAGGGTGGCGAGGATCGAGCCAACGACGACGACGACGGTGGGTATCCGCCCATCACCGAGTGCTACATGATCTACGGCGGCCCGACCACCCAGATGACACGCCGAGAGCGGAAGGCCGAGCGCAGGAGGTTTTCGCCATAAAACCCGCCACGCCTCAATTCCTCGACCGGTCGGATGCTCCCATCACGTTCGACCGTGATGATCATCCGAGACCATGTCACCAATCCCGGCTCGTACCCTCTCGTCGTCGCGCCGATCATCCTCAACGCCCGCTTCACCAAGGTACTCATGGATGGAGGTAGCAGCCTCAATATCATCTACATGGAGACCCTCACGTTGCTCGGCCTCACTAGAGCTGATCTCCGGCCCGCCGGGGGCTTCCACGGGGTGGTCCCCGGCAAGAAAGCGCTCACGATCGGCCGCATCGACCTCCCCGTCGTCTTTGGGACACGCTCGAACTTTCGTCGAGAGGTCTTAACTTTCGACGTACCTGGGGCCAAGGGGACGTACCACGCTATCCCGGGCAGGCCGTGCTACACAAAGTTCATGGCGATCCCCGGCTATGCCTACCTCAAGCTCAAGATGCCGGGACCAAAAGGAGTCATCACCGTCGCCTCCACGTACGAGCACGCCTACCACCGCGATGTGGAGTGCGTCGAGAACGGGGAATCACCGATGAACGTGCCGGAACATCTCGAAGACCTAGCCATGATGCTCGATCACATGGCAGCCGGAGCCTCTCCTCCAACACCCAAGCGACAGCCGGCAACTTCGACCCCGCCGACGACACCAAGAAGATTCCGCTCGATCCAAGCTCCTCGGGGAAAAGACGCCGGTCATCGCGCCTCCCTTGACAAAGCAAATAGGAAGCAAGTGCTCGTCGACTTTCTCCGCGCAAACGCCGACATGTTTGCGTGGAGTCCCTCGGACATGCCCGGCATACCGAGGATGTCGCCGAGCACGCCTTGGAGATCCGTCCGGTTCAAGACTCCGTCAAGCAACGACGCGCCGCTTCGACGAGGAGAAGCGTAGGATCATCCGCGAAGAGGTCGAGAAGCTCGAGAAGGCCGGATTCATCAAGGAGGTACATCATCCCGAGTGGTTAGCTAATCCCGTATTAGTAGAGAAAAAGAATGGGAAAATGAGGATGTGTGTAGATTACACTAGTTTAAATAAAGCATGTCCCAAAGTCCCATTTCCTTTACCTCGAATAGATCAAATCGTTGATTCCACCGCGGGTTGTGAAGTACTTTCTTTCCTCGACGCCTACTCGGCTACCACCAAATCAAAATGAAGGAGTCCGACCAGCTCGCGACTTCATTCATCACCCCCATGGGCATGTATTGTTATGTCACAATGCCTTTCGGCCTTCGAAACGCGGGCAACATACCAACGCGCATGCTCCATGTCTTTGAGAAACACATAGGAGAGACCGTCGAGGCCTACGTCGATGACATCATTGTCAAGACTCGAAAAGTAGAAAACCTTGTCGAGGACCTCAAGTTGACGTTTGGATGCCTCCGGCTAAGAACATCAAGTTGAATCCCGAGAAGTGTGTCTTCGGCGTGCCTCGAGGCATGTTATTAGGGTATATCGTCTCCCGGTAGCGGCATCGAGGCCAATCCCGAGAAGGTCGCGGCCATCATGAGAATGGGGCCGATTCGAGACCTAAAAGGGGTACAAAAGATCACCGGATGCTTAGCCGCACTCGGTCGGTTCATTGCGCGCCCGGGAGAAAAAGCTTTGCCTCCATGACGGCTCCTCGGAAAATCCGAGCACTTCACGTGGACGCCTGAGGCAGAGGAGGCCCTCTCGAAACTGAAGAGCATGCTCACATCTCCTCCTGTGCTCGTGCCGCCTCAACCGGCTCGAGACAGTCTACCCGCCGAATCCCTCCTCCTCTATGTTGCCGCAACCACTCAGGTGGTCGCACGATCATAGTGGTCGAGAGCGAGGAAGAGGGGCACGAGCTCCCCGTCCGGCGGCCGGTGTATTTCATCGCTGAGGTGCTCTCGGACGCCAAGGTTCGATACCCCCATATCCAAAAGCTGCTCTACGCAATCGTACTCACCCGTCGAAAACTCCAAAGACTACTTTCTTAGCCACCCGTGACGGTGGTAACATCATTCCCACTTGGGGAAATTATCCGAACCGGGAAGTCGTGGGTCGAATCGCCAAGTGGTCGGTCGAGCTCATGGGCGAGACCATCACGTACGCCCCACGAAAGGCTATCAAATCTCGGGGAAGTGCCGGGCTGACTTTGTCGCCGAGTGGACCGACGTCCAACTCCCCGCAGTCCGCATCCGGCCGAGCCGTGGACCATGTACTTCGACGGGTCACTTATGAAGATAGGAGCAGGCGCGGGCTTGCTCTTCATCTCACCTCTCGGAGTACATGCGTTACGTAGTACGCATCCACTTTGCCGCCTCGAACAACATGGCAGAGTATGAGGCGCTCGTTAATGGGTTGCGCATTGCCATCGAGCTTGGGGTCCGACGCCTCGATGCTCGGGGCGACTCGCAGCTTGTCATCGACCAAGTAATGAAAGCCTCGAGCTGCCATGATGAAAAAATGGACGCATACTACAGTGAGGTGCGCAAGTTGGAAGCCAGTTTCCATGGTCTCGAGCTCAACCACATCCCAAGGCACTTCAATGAGGCCGCGACGAGCCGGCCAAAATCGCTTCATCTCGAGCGCCGCTACCACCGTACGTCTTCTCGAAAGACCTCCATGAGCCATCCGTAAAGTGGGACTCGGGGGTCAGGGCGGGGACGGGACCCGTTGAGCCCCTTCGACGGGGGCCACGGTCATGGAGATCGACCAGGCTACGAGCCCGCCAACCGACCGGCGTGCACCATTCCTCGAGTATCTCATTCGAGGAGCTGCTGGAAGGGATCGAACGGGCGAGACGACTAGCTCGTCGAGCCAAAACTTACGTCCTTTACGGAGACGACGAGAGCTCTATCGCCGGAGCCCAACTGGCGTACTCCAACGGTGCATCTCGATCGAGGAAGGCAGGAAGCTACTCAGAGACATGCACTCGGGAGCTTGTGGTCACCACGTGCGCCAAGAACCCTTGTCGGGAACGCATTCCGGCGAGGCTTTTACCGGCCCACCGCAACCGTTGACGCCATCAAGCTTGTTCGAGCGTGTGAAGGATGCCAATTCTACGCCAAGCAAACGCATCTTCCAAAGACACGCGCTCCGGATGATCCCCCTCACATGGCCATTTGCGGTCCGGGGGCTCGATCTCGGTCGGACCCCTCAAAAAGGCGACGGAGGCCACACCCACTTGCTCGTGGCCATCGATAAGTTTACCAAGTGGATCGAGGCCAAGCCCATCACTAACATCCGCTCGGAGCGAGCGGCCGAGTTCTTCACCGACATCATCCATCGCTCGGAGTCCCTAACATCATCATCACCGACAATGGCACCCGGTTCACGGGCAAAAAGTTCTTGGACTTCTGCGATCGGAACCACATCCGTGTGAACCGGTCGGCATCGCCTACCCTCGAACTAACGGCCAAGTTGAGCGCGCAAATGGCATGTTCTTGCAAGGTCTAAAGCCAAGGATTTTCCAACGCTTGAACAAACACGGCAACAAGTGGGTGACCGAACTCCCATCTCGTCCCGTGGAGTTTGCGAACGATCGAGAGTCGAGCCACCGGGTTCACCCCGTTCTTCTGGTCTATGGGTCCGAGGCCGTCCTCCCCACCGACCTCGAATACGGTCCCCGACTCGGGGCCTACAACGAGCGTACAACTGAAAGACCGGCAAACGCCATCGACCAAGCCGAAGAAGCTCGAGACACGGCGCTCCTACACTCGCGCGCTACCAACGAAGCTACGGCAATATCACAAAAAGAATGTGCGCAAGAGGGATTTCAACGTCGGCGATCTCGTGCTCCGTCGACGCCAAGATAACAAGGGGCGCCACAAGCCGACTCCTCCCCGGGAAGGTCCGTTCATCGTGGTCAAAGTGTTGAAACCAGGGACGTACAAGTTAGCCGACGGAAAGGCTCGACCCTCACCAACGCGTGGAACATCGAACAGCTACGTCGCTTTTTCTCCTAGGCCTCGATGCCTTGTACATATTTTCGCTTAAATTTTACCGCTCGTATGAGTAAATAAGTCAATTTCTTACTTTTTGTTCATACACAAGGTGGGCTCGACTTTGTTTCCACAAAGTCAAGCCCCCTCGGGGCTAGACCAGGGGAACCCCGAAGTCCTCGAAAAACGCCCTAGTTTTTTCAAAACAAGCTCGACGTAATCTTTCCCCTCCTCGCCTCGAAACTTTTCGAAAGCTAAGTATTTGCGTTACCTCGAGCTCGTCGAGCCGGGCGATCGAGCACAAGGCTTCCCACGCTTCCGAGCTACGGCACCTTAACTCATCCCCTCTCGAAATGGTCCGAGCACCCGCCAACGCTTAGCTAAAACAAAGTAAAGGCGGAAGTGGAAAATGACATCAAGCGCAAGGAGAAAACTAGAGCATAACGATTAACGATTATAAACATCCGAGTATTACGGTTCAAGGCCACTTGGGCCACTCCCATAGCCAAAAATACTTGTTTTCTTACAAGGGCCTTGTTGCCCATTACGGCTCGCAGCCGGTTGGAATCTACTCTACGCCCGGCGGGAGGACTTCATGCGGCGGATCGCCTCCAAGACGGGCGCCCGGTTCTTCGGCCTCGGCCTTGAGCTGCTCGATCCGGGGTTGACCCCTCCTTCTTGCTCGCCCTCGACGTAGGCAAAGCCGCTCGCCACGGCCTCCATCCCGGTCCGGGCCTCCTCCTCGAGACGCCGAACCCCGAGTAAAAGATAGCCATCGTCCGGCGCGCGCCGAAGACGAGGGCATCTCGGACACGGCCCCGCAGAAGCGCCCGAACTCGACGACTCGGTTGGCGTACCCATGGCCGGCGTCCGGCCCCTCGACGTCCACCACGGCGCGAAGCCCCGCTTGGCGCGAGGTGTCGATGGCGCCGGTGATGCGGGCCTTGGACGAAACCGCGCCATCAAGCAACACCCGGTCAGCCTTGCGTCCTCACGCGCACCCGCCAGTCCGCCTCCAAACTGAAAAAGATGACAAGAATCAAGTACTTAATCGGGTACTCGAGCAACCCGTATAAGTCACGCACGAAAAAGGACTAAAAGACTCGAGCACTCACCCCGGTGCGGGTCGAGAGCCTTTGCTCACGATCGAGCGCCGCGTAAGTTCACCCTCTTTTCTCTCGGAGGACGCGCCGACGTCGTGTTTCTCCACGCGCAGCTCCTCATAAGCCTTGCCGGCACCCTGGATGGCAAGGTCCTTCGTCGTCATCTCTAGGCGGAGATTTACCGCTTCCGTCTGGAGACCGCTGGCCCGCTCTTTCTCCGCTTCAAGCGCGCTAGCAAGGGCCTCTTTTTCGGCAGCCACCCGGTGACCGAGGCCTGGAGCTCCTTCACGTAGGCCTCGACGCCGGCCTTCTCCTTCTGGAGCTGCTCCATGTCCCGCTGCTTGGCCTTGTAGCCCAGCAGCGCGGTAGCCGCGTCCCCGCTTGAGCCGTCGAAGGCCGCATGCGCCTGCGCATAGTCCCGCGAGCGGTCTCGGCCTCTGCGCGGCCTCGAGCGAGCTTCTCACCGCCTCCCGCGCGCGCCCGCCGGCCTCTGCGCCACTCGAGCGAGTTCGTCGTGGGCTTTCTTGGCATCCTCCTTGGCGGCGTCCGGGGCGGCGTTGGCCTCTCGAAGAAGCCGGGCGGCCGGTGCGGCTACGCCAAAGATCCCGCATCCCCCCCAAGCGCACATACCGCCGGATTTCGTCCCTCACTCTCACGAGAGCGCGGATGTGAACCGACTTGGCGTATGAACCGCTTTGCGCCGTCTAAGCCACGAGAGAGGAAAAGTCAAATACAAGTAGCGATAAGTCAAACACAAATAAAAGGGAGTCGTGCTCGAAGGTACTTACGTAAGAAAGCCGGGGCGAGGTCCTCGGAGACGAGCGACGAGCGGCCTTCGGGCGTGTTCAAGCCACCGACGGCGCTCCTCGGCCTCCATATGCGCCTCGAGCTCCCTCGATCGTTCATCACGATCGCGGGGGCCTCGTGGTCGAGAGGGTCGGGAGCACCGGGCGGCCTTTCCCACAAAGGGAATTCCTCCCGCATCTCCTTGTCGACGGAGGAGTGGAGTCTCCTCACGCCTCCAAATCGACGCCCGCCGTCACCACCCGCTCGGCCCGGGCGGTCGGACGTTGCGGCGAGGCCCCGGGAAGAGGACGCCTCCCCGGGCGAGCGCCGCGCCTTGAGCCTCCTCCGTTCTTCAATAGAGGCATCGGAGGGCTCAACGGGTCCGAGACCAACCGACCGCATATGGCCGTCAACGATGGCCGCCGCCGTCTGCCTCCTTCGGGCCTCCTCCCAGTGGTCGGCCTCGGACATAACGGTGAACTCCACCTCGCCCGTCGTCGAGTCGGGCACAAGGTGAGGCACCACGACCTCCCCCAACCGTGGCTGTGGCAGCGGCGCCTGATGTGGCGCCAGGCAGTGCTCCTCGTGTTGCTCCTCCCTTTGATCGCCGCCCCGGTGCTCATCGCCGCCACGCCGGCGGGCGGCTCCGCCGTCGCCCCCACCTCCAAGCCGGCTTTGCTCCTCTTGCTCAGCCCGCTGCTCCACTTGCGGGCCGGATCTCCTCGATGCCGGGGGCGGCGGGGGCCGCACCACCGGTCCCACTTCTTTGCACCACCGCTCCTCCGCCTTCTCACCCTCCCGTGTGGCGGCGGGTGCTCCTCGAGCGCATCCTCTCGAGCGGCAGCCTGGGCCTCACCCTCCTCAACCCGTTGCCCAGCTGAGGACTCGACCTCCATGTCCCGAGGAGGGGTTGAGGCCCGGCTCGGCTGAAGCTCAGGCGCCGGTCCCGCCTCCTGCATCTCCACATCTCCCACGGGCCGGTCGGCGGGGCCGCGGGCGTCTCCTCCCCTCCTTCTCCCTCGCGCTCCTCCTCGGAGGCCGGCGCAGCCGACCGCCAGAAGACCGGGCGCCGAGCCCGGACTCTCCTCAAGCACGATGGGCCGCTCGTCTCGATCCGGCCCCCGGGTGCCGGCTCGACACCATTGCCCTTTGCTCGCCCGCCGCCGCGTCACCCGGCGCGCCCGACGATGCTTGGGGTCTCGAGCGGGGACGGCGGTCAAGGCCGTGGTGGTGGTGGCGTCCTTCTCCTCCGCTGCCTTGGCCACGACCCCGGCACCTACACGGATGCGGCCGCCATCGGGACCGTCGCGCTTGAGCGCATCCTTGGCCCGCTCTAACCAAATGGGAGTAGAGGGAGGGAGAGTCACTAGACTCGGCATCGACGGGTGCCGCCGACCCTCCCGTGGTCCTCGGCCTCTTAGTAGGCACCATGGAAGGGAGGGATGGCAAGGATCGCAGGAACGCTTAGTCCCGGAAGAAAGAGAAAAACAAAAATCATTGTGACAAAATACTCGCACACAAACAAAACAATGCATTAGGGAGTAGGTCGACCAGGAGACTTACCTCGCGGTCGGAGTAGCGCCAAGCCAAGCCGCTTGGCTTGCTCGGAGCGCCGGGGGCTTTCGAGCCTCGCTTGCCCCCTCGAGTCACTCGAGGACTTGGGGGCCTCGAGCCCGCCGCTTGTGCCGCTCGAGGGCTTCGAGACCCTAGCGGCCGCTCCGTTTTAGCCGACTCCTTGGGCGGCTCGGGCACGCGTCCTCACGGATCCCGGGACCCGCGGGTCGGATCCGCTCCGCCCGGCCCGGCCGCTAGAGGGAGCCCGGCGCTCGCCGCCGGACCGTGCGAAGATGAAGTGCGCACATTTGCAGCCTCCGCCGCCGGTGTGCGCGCCCGTTGAAGAAGAACGGTGGCGGGAGGAAGATTCCCGCCGCGTCGGAGACGGCGCCCGCCGCGCGGAGACGGCGCCCCGCCCGCCATGGCTAGAAGGACGGGCGACTCCTCCCGCCGCCCGCTTGGAGCCGGCGACGACGAGCGAGTGCGGCGGGCCGGAGTGTTGGGACGCCCCACCCCGTTGCCCCCGCTTGGGCGGGCGACGGCGCGAGCACCGCGGCTCGACGACCCTCCCGCCGACCCGCTCGAACCGCGGACGAGTCGTCGCGCAGAGGCCCGGCGCCAACGTTGGCTCCTGCACGCGAGAGCGAGCAAGCGTCGAGGGCTCGAGCGACGACAACGAGCGTCATCCGTCGGTCGCATCATCATCATCATCATCGTCATCCTCCCCATCGTCCTCATCGGACGACTCGAGACCGGGGTCCGGTCGGTCGGGTCCGCCGCCAGCGTATTTCACGTTCCGGCGGCGCCTAGCCTTGCGCTTCTCCTTCTCCTCTAGCGCAAGGGCTTTCGCGCCTTCTCCTCCCTCCTCGAGACCACGGCGGTATGTGCTCGTTCGCCCCTCGGGCCTTACCTCACGGTCGGGCGCGTCCTCCTTCACCGGGGGCCTCGACTCCGCGTGATCGTTGATATTCGGACGAAAGAACAGCCTCGATAAGGATTGCTCGAATAAAAGAAACGACGAAGAGAAGATCTCGAGAAAACTTACATAGCCGAGCGGAGTTTGTACTCCGGACGCATGCGGAAGAGGCCGACTTGGTTCTCGCCAAAGTTCCTCCCCCCGTCGATTGCGTCACGCACCCGAGCCACGATCGTAGCGACCGGGAGAGGCTCGTCGGACATCCTGCTGGCCGCAAGCACCGCAGGATCGGCGTTCTCCGCCATCTGGTCGAGCCGCAGCGGGCGCTCGGCGAGCGGGAGCACCCGGCGGCTGTGGAACTCGGCAACCACATGCGCGATGTTGAGGAAGAAGTTCGGACCTCCGGGTTGCGCAGCTCGAGATGGCGTCGAGCAAAGAGTTCATGCGGGGCTGGCGCGCCGCCGGGCCATGCGCCCGCTTGAAACCGGGCTCGGTTAGCACCGCGCCGATATTCCGGAAGAGGCCCCCGTTGCGGAGGTAGAACCATTCTCGATCCGGTTGGCGTTGTTCGACGACCACGTGCCGGACAACCAAGATTCCTTCCTCTTCGCCCGAGCGAGCAGGAACCCGCTCGAACATAGCGGCGGATCTTCGGCTGCACCACATCCTCCTTCTCCTTCTCCTCCTCCTCTTCCTCATTGTCCTCCTCGTTCTCCTCCTCCTCCTCGCCATCATCATCACCGTCGTCGTCGGCGGCCTTCTTACTCTTCACCGCCTTGGTGAAGAGCGCCGCCTTGAAGACGTGGGTGAACAGTCCCAACTGGGCGCCATCCCCAAATATCCCTCGCACACGGCGGCATAGGTAGCCGCGAGCGAGATGGAATTGGGGTTGAAATGCTTTGGAGCTCGACCCCGAAATGGTGGGGAGCGCCCGCATGAGCGGCTCGGCCGCGCACCAAGTCCCCGCCGGTGGAACCCGATGAAGCTCGGAATGTAGCCCCCGCGGGGATTGGGCTCGAGGTCGCCGTCGTCCGGCACCCTCCACTGCAACCCTCCCGCCGGATTAGGCGGAAGTAATCCGCCGTTCACCGGATTGAGCAAAGATTCCCTCGGTCACCGACCGAGGCCACGGGAGCGCGTCGCCATCACCACCGGCACGAAAGGCTTGGCGGCACCCTTGCCCTTGCCCTTGCCCTTGCCTTTACCACCGCGCCCGGCCGGAGCTCGGCCCGTCTTCTTGGATGACCTCCCCATAAAAGTGACGGGAGCGGAACGGGGAGCAACGGCGGCGCCGCAACGCAAGCGCGGTGGCGCCGGGAGCGGTGGCGCGAGAACGAGGCGGTCACGGCTAGAATGGCGTGGCGGTCACGGCGGTGGCGGCAACGGCGATGCGGAAGACGGCGGCGGGATTGGATCTAAGACAGAGCACAACCGTCGGCGTAGGGCGGCGAGGAAGGCAAGATTGCGGGGAAGAAGAACCAGGAGCCTGCTCCTCTATATTTATAGAGCCCAAGATGATCCGCGTGAACCACGTTCAACGGCCCAGTTACGCCATCCAACGGCCGCGCACCGGCGGACTCGACGAAAAACGGTAACCGCATTAAATGCCCCGACAAACCGTCACCTACTTTTTAGGCGCACACGACGCGAGTGGGGAGCGGAACCGTCGCCACGATCACCACGATACGCCGGTTTCCACCTAAAAGGCGCGCCGCTTGCAACGGACAAACGCGCATCAAATGAGCGCAATGACGGGACATCTCGACGGACGGTCCCTTACACGGTAAGAAACCCAGGACTCCGGTCCCACAAGTAAGTCTCGAGGGAGCGGAGGCCGACCTACGTACGGGTTCGAACGGCCGCCCTCGAGCACCCGAGTTAGGGGCGCCAATGGGAAGGAACCCTCGAAAAGTTCCGCTCGAGAACGAACCCTCGAACCCGATGGCGTGTCCAAGGCCGGGCACTATGTATCTAAGAGATCCCGCCGACGGGAGGCACTCGAGCCGCCGGCCCCTCGAACGGGACCGGTCCTTCCGGAAACTAAGAGCCCAGCCTTCAATGAGGGCGCCCCGGCCACGGCCGTCTCCCCTCGAAAGGAGACGAGCTCACTTGGACTACCCGCCATCGGCTCACGGAGGGGTGTGGCGCTCGCTCGACCGCGAGTAGTGTCGGACCCCCTCGTCACTTGGATTTGATCCAAGAGATCCAAACGAACCGGATCACGACTCCGGCCCCGCTATCTCGGGGCACGGGGCTCGAGTCATACAAAAAAAAAAAAAAAAAACCTCCTCGACACGGGAGGAGCGGAAAACTCGGGGCTCGAACGTGTAGAACAAATCTTCGCCTCGAGATACCACCACTCCAATTAATAATACTCTTGCCCAAAATCGTTCATCTCAAAGCCCCCGAGGAATGCCCCATTCCTCCGGGCCTCCGGGTACCCCGCGGGACGCCGCGCGCCCCACGGAGAAAGGACGAAATGACTCCTCGAAATACCGACAATAATCCCAACTCTAGGTACTTTAACTCCACTTCATGATCCCTTGTTTGAAGTTTCACAATCAAACAAGGGCTCGGGTTAAACTCTTGTCGGGTACCTAGATTAGGGGGTCCTAAATCAGGTACGTTAGGGAAAATGACCCAACCCATCTTACCTTTAAATCTCCCGAGAATTAACCCCGAGAAACCCCAATCCTCCTCACACCGGGCCGGCCCACTACCGGCCCGCAAGGCCTCGAGACCCGCTGGCTCAAGCAACGGCCGCTCACCCACTCGAGAAGATAAATACGGGAAACCGCTCGAGCGTACGACCTCGAGACGATGACGTAAACCGCCGAGCGAGCGACCGCCTTCGAGCGGGACGGAGAACGCTCGAGCGAGCAGCCCGCTCGAGTCCGCCCACAAACGTTACCTATCCAAGGCACGCACATGGCTACGGTATATGTAATAGTAGGAAGTATGCTTGCTCCGCCTAACCCCATGGCTACGGTCGCGGCATGGTGAGAAGAACGCCGGTCACTTCTCCTATTCGCTGCCCATACCGGGATACGGGCATGCCAGGCAACACTATTACACCACGTCGAGGCATCGTGGCGCGGCGGCATTCCCTCCCCGACGCCATCGTCAACACTGCGTGCCACCAACTACGTCGTCCCGTCCGTCGCTCGGATCGGATCTTGCCCCCTCGAGGCGGCCTCCAACCACTCGAGGAATGGTGACGGGCCCTTACGAACAAGGGACGCACGGTGTTGTCTTTCCCACCTCGACGACCATACTGCGGGGTTCCGGCGCACGTGCTCGACTTTCACGAGCGCCATACCTCGACTACGTCGCCCCACGATCGAGAAGGACCAGCGAGGCCATCGTCGGCCATGCCGGCTACAGGCTCGAACCGGGACCGGAGAGAGCGTCTACGGTTCCGCGACTCGACACGGTGCATGTAGCTCGACGTCACGCCACGATTGCCCTATCTACTTTGTATTCCGGAGCCTCCTTGGCCTATAAAAGGGAATGCCAGGGCCTAGTCTAGGGGGGTTTTTCGGACGCCTTCATTCACAACACATTTCCAAGCACGCTAAGTCTCAGGACTCGCTTGTATTCACCCTGTACAAGCACCCGGTGCAAGATAATACAAAACTCTCCTCTGTGGACGTAGGGCACTCTTTGCCCGAACCAGGATAAACGATTGTGTCCATCTTGCATCACCATCCGGATTAGGGAGCACGCATAGAAATTTACTCGTTGGTGTAATACCCCCGAGTACGAAACACCGACAACCGTCTTTGCCGCACGGCCGATCCGCATCCTATGGCTCCCGGCACCGGTCAAGCATGCCGTACGCCCATGGTTAAGCCATTTTGATGCCTCTCTCCTCTCCACCATAGAGTTTTCCATCACCCAAGAGCCCGAAGGGCCCTTAACCACGGTTCCACCCGGCTCCAAAACTGCCATATTTGCACACACAACCATGCCGCCGCATGGTCGGTTCCAACGTCCTATGGCTCTGGCATAGAGTCAAGCATGCCCATATGCCATGGTTAAGGCATTTTGATACATCTGGCTTCTCTACCATAGTGTTTACCATAGCTCGAGAGCCTAAATGGCCCTTAGCCTCGGCTCCACGGCTCCAGAACTGCCATATTTGCACACACGACTTTGCCGTCGCACGGCCGGTTCCCGCGTCCTACGGCTCCTCGCACCAAGTCAAGCACGCCCATGCGCCATGGTTAAGGCGTTTTGACACCTCTCGGCCTCCACCACAGCATTTATTGCGGCTCGAGGACCGAATGGCCCTTAACCATGGCTCCACGGCTCTAGAACTGCCATATTTGCACACACGACTATGCTACCGCACAGCCCACGGTTCCTGCGTGTCCTACGGCTCTCGGCACTAGGTCAAGCACGGCCAGTATGCTATGGTTAAGGTATTTTGACGCCTCTCGGCCTCACCACCACAATGTTTGTCATCACCCGAGAGCCCGAACGGCCCTTAACCACAGCTCCATGACTCCAGAACTTCCATATTTGCACACACGACCGTGTCTTTGCCGCACGGCCCGGATCCCGCATCTTGTGGCTCCCTACACCGGGTCAAGCATGCCGTACGCCATGGTTAAGCCATTTTGATGCCTCTCCTCCACCATAGAGTTTTCCATCACCCAAGAGCCCGCCAAAGCGTTAACCACGGTTCCACGGCTCCAAAGCGCCATATTTGCACACACAACCATCTTTGCCGCATGGTCGGTTCTGCGTCCTATGGCTCTGGCACGAGTCAAGCATGCCCGTACACCATGGTTAAGGCATTTTGACACATCGGCTTCTACCATAGTGTTTGCCATAGCTCGAGCCCGAATGGCCCTTAACCTCGGCTCCACGGCTCCGGAAGCGCCATATTTGCACACACGACTTTTCTTTGCCGCGCACGGCCGGTTCTGCGCGTCCTCGGCTCCTCGCACCAAGTCAAGCACGCCCATGCACCATGGTTAAGGCATTTTGACACCTCTGGCCTCTCCACCACAGCATTTATTGCGGCTCGAGGACCCGAATGGCCCTTAACCATGGCTCCACAGCTCTAGAACTGCCATATTTGCACACACGACTATGCTACCGCATAGCTGGTTCCTGCGTGTCCTACAGCTCTCGGCACTAGGTCAAGCACGACCGTATGCTATGGTTAAGGTATTTTGACGCCTCTGGCCTCACCACCACAATATTTGTCATCACCCGAGAGCCCGAATGGCCCTTAACCACGGCTCCATGACTCCGAGAACTTCCATATTTGCACACACGACCTTGTCTTTGCCGCACGGCCGGATCTGTGCATCCTATGGCTCACGGCACCGGGTCAAGCATGCCGTACGCCATGGTTAAGCCATTTTGATGCCTCTTTCCTCTCCACCATAGAGTTTTCCATCACCCAAGAGCCCGAAGGGCCCTTAACCACGGTTCCACGGCTCCAAAACTGCCATATTTTGCACACACAACCATCTTTGCCGCATGGTCGGTTCAATGCGTCCTATGGCTCACGGCACGGAGTCAAGCATGCCGTACGCCATGGTTAAGGCATTTTGACACATCTGGCTTCTCTACCATAGTGTTTGCCATAGCTTGAGAGCCCGAATGGCCCTTAACCTTGGCTCCACGGCTCCGTAGCGCCATATTTGCACACACGACTTTTTGCCGCCCGCACGGCGGTTCTGCGCGTCCTACGGCTCCTCGCACCAAGTCAAGCACGCCCATGCGCCATGGTTAAGGCGTTTTGACACCTCCGGCCTCTCCACCACAACATTTATTGCAGCTCGAGGACCCGAATGGCCCTTAACCATGGCTCCACGGCTCTAGAACGCCATATTTGCACACACGACTATGCTACCGCACCGGGTTCTGCGTGTCCTTCGGCTCTCGGCACTAGGTCAAGCACGACCGTATGCTATGGTTAAGGTATTTTGACGTCTCTGGCCTCACCACCACAATGTTTGTCATCACCCGAGAGCCGACGGCCCTTAACCATAGCTCCATGACTCCAACTTCCATATTTGCACACACGGTGCTTGCCGCACGGCCGGATCCCGTGCATCCTATGGCTCCGGCACCGGTCAAGCATGCCCGTACGCCATGGTTAAGCCATTTTGATGCCTCTCTCCTCTCCACCATAGAGTTTTCCATCACCCAAGAGCCCGAAGGGCCCCTTAACCACGGTTCCACGGCTCCAAAACGCCATATTTGCACACACAACCATCCGCCGCATGGTCGGTTCCAATGCGTCCTATGGCTCACAGTACGAGTCAAGCATGCCGTACGCCATGGTTAAGGCATTTTGGACACATCCGGCTTCTCTACCATAGTGTTTGCCATAGCTCGAGAGCCCTGAATGGCCCTTAACCTCGGCTCCACGGCTCCCAGGAAGCGCCATATTTGCACACACGACTTTCTTTGCCGCACGGCCGGTTCTACTAGCGCGTCCCTACGGCTCCTCGCACCAAGTCAAGCACGCCCATGCGCCATGGTTAAGGCGTTTTGACACCTCCGGCCCTCTCCACCACAGCATTTATTGCAGCTCGAGGACCCGAATGGCCCTTAACCATGGCTCACAGCTCTAGAACTGCCATATTTGCACACACGACTATCCTCCGCACAACCGGTTTCGCGTGTCCTACGGCTCTCGGCACTAGGTCAAGCACGACCGTATGCTATGGTTAAGGTATTTTGACGCCTCGGCCTCACCACCACAATGTTTGTCATCACCCGAGAGCCCGAACGGCCCTTAACCACAGCTCCATGACTCCAGAACTTCCATATTTGCACACCCACGACCGTCTTTGCCCGCACGGCGGATCTGTGCATCCTATGGCCCCCCAAGACCGGGTCAAGCATGCCGTACGCCATGGTTAAGCCATTTTGATGCCTCTCTCCTCTCCACCATGGATTTTTCCATCACCCAAGAGCCCGAAGGGCCCTTAACCACGG